>CM056053.1:449268182-449323182 GCA_029574335.1 Rana kukunoris | reverse complement strand
CAAAAACGCCCCTCTCCATTGAAATGAATTGAAAGCGCTATAAAAACGCCTTACCCTTTCACACTGAGGAACTGTAAAAATGCCCTAAAATGTTAGGGACTTAGGCCCCTTTCACATTGGAGCAGTAGCAGCGGTGGCGGTATAGCGGCGCTAGCGCCGGGATTGCCGCAGGAATCGGCCACTAGCAGTGCGGTATTAACCCCTTCTAGCGGCCGATAAAGGGTTAATACTGCCCAGGAGGTATTGCCGCGGTTTCCCATTGTTTTAAATTAGAAGGAGTGGTGAAGGAGCGGTATACACGCCGCTCCTCTCACCGCTCCAAAGATGCTGCTGACAGATTTTTTTTCTCTCCCGCCAGCGCATCGCCTCAGTGTGAAAGCCCTCGAGCTTTCACATTGAGGATGCAGTGAAGGAGTTTTTCAGGCGGTATAGCAGCGCTATTTTTAGCGCTGTGCCGCCTGAAAAACTCCTCAGTGTGAAAGGGGTCTTAGCGGTGCTTTACCAGCACATTGGGATTGCAGATGAGGCTTCGCTCAAATAACGCTCGAAAAACGCCCCAGTGTGAATGGGGCCTTAGGGCATGCACCCCAAAGACAACACACATGTATGTATACTGTATATATATATATACACACAGTGGCGGTTATTTATGAAAGGCAAATACACACTGCGCTACAAGTGAAAAGTACAAATGCCCTTGAAATTGCACCAAAAGTGCACTTAGAAGTGCAGTCGCTGTAGATCCGAGGGGGACATACAAGGAGAATAAAAAACAGCATTTTAGCTTGCACATGATTGGATAATAAAATCAGCAGAGCTTCCCCTCATTTCAGATCTTCACCTCAGATTTACAGCAACTGAACTTCCAAGTGCACTTTGCACTTGTAGTTTGCACTTGTAGGGCAAAGTGGATTTGCCTTTTCATAAATAACCCCCAGTATCTCACAAACATAAGTACACCCCTCCCATGTTTGTAAATATTTTATTCTATCTTTTCATGTGACAACACTGAAGAAATTACACTTTTCTACAATGTTGTGTAGTGAGTGTGCAGCTTGTATAACAGTGTAAATTTGCTGTTCCCTCAAAATAACTCAACACACAGCCATTAATGTCTAAACCACTGGCAACAAAAGTGAGTACACCCCCTAAGTGAAAATGTCCAAATTGGGCCCAATTAGCCATTTTCCCTCCCCGGTGTCATGTGACTCGTTAGTGTTTCAAGGTCTCAGGTGTGAATGGGGAGCAGGTGTGTTAAATTATCGCTCTCTCTCATACTGGTCACTAGAAGTTCAACATGGCACCTCATGGCAAAAGGATTTGCTTTACATAAAGATGTCCTAGGCTATAAGAAGATTGCCAAGACCCTAAAACTGAGCTGCAGCACATTGGCCAAGACCATACAGCGGTTTAACAGGACAGGTTACAATCAGGGCCGTCTAAATAGGGTCATGGGCCCCTGGGCAAAGTAATGCTCTGGGGCCCCTACAATGATGATAGTGCAGGTAAACAGACATCAAGTAGGTAGGATGCAGATTTCCTCCCCAGTGTATCTATCACTCTCAGTGCCATCATGGGCCCCCAAATTTTGGGGAAGCGTGGGCTCAAGGACCAGCTGCTTTGGGGAAAGTGCAGGGGCCCCCCATGCAGCTGGGGCCCCTGGGCAGTGCCCAGGTGTGCCCTCTCATTAAGACAGCCCTGGTTCTAATCAGAACAGGCCTCGCAATGGGCGACCAAAGAAGTTGAGTGCACGTGCTCAGAGTCATATTCAGACAGAGATTGTTTTGGGGAAATAGATGTATGAGTGCTGCCAGCATTGCTGCAGAGGTTGTAGGGGTGGGGGGTCAGCCTGTCAGTGCTCAGACCATACACTGCACTCTGCATCAAATTGGTCTGCATGGCTGTCGTCCCAGAAGGAAGCCTCTTCTAAAGATGATGCACAAGAAAGCCTGCAAACAATTTGCTGAAGACAAGCAGACTAAGGACATGGATTACTGGAACCATGCCCTGTGGTCTGATGAGACCGAGATAAATGTATTTGGTGTCAGATGGTGTCAGGCCTGTGTGGCGGCAACCAGGTGAGGAGAACAAAGACAAGTGTGTCTTGTCTACAGACAAGCATGGTGGTGGGAGTGTCATGGTCTGGGGCTGCATGAGTGCTGCCGGCACTGGGGAGCTACAGATCATTGAGGGAACCATGAATGCCAACATGTACTGTGACATACTGAAGCAGAGCATGATCCCCTCCCTTCAGAGACTGGGCCGCGGGGCAGTATTCCAACATAACGACCCCAAACACCTCCAAGATGACCCCTGACTTGCTAAAGAAGATGATGGTAAAGGTGACGGACTGGCCAAGCATGTCTCCAGACTTAAACCCTACATCATATGGCTTTATCATATGGCGTTTTTTGTTCCATTATTATATTTCATCTTTTCTATTTTTCCTATTGCTGCCTGATTTTCTTTAACCACTTCCCGCCCGGCCAATAACAGATTTACGGCCGGGAAGTGGTTATGAAATCGTGACTGGCCGTTCTCAAACGGCTAGCACGATTTCAATGCCGCGCGCGCCCGTGGGGGCGCGCAGTGCGGCGATCGGTGATGCGGGGTGTCAGTCTGACACCCTGCACCTCCGATCTCGGTAACGAGTCTCCGGCGGAGCCTCGTTACCACGTGATCAGCCGTGTCCAATCACGGCTGATCACGATGTAAACAGGAAGAGCCGCCGACGGCTCTTCCTCACTCGCGTCTGACAGACGCGTGTAGAGGAGAGCCGATCAGTGGCTCTCCTGACAGGGGGGGTTCGCGCTGATTGTTTATCAGCGCAGCCCCCCCTCGGATCGCCACACGGACCACCAGGGAGTGCCCACACTAGACCACCAGGGTACTAAAAAAAAAAAAGGAAAAAAAAAAAAAAAGGAAAAAAAAAAAAAGGGGGGCAGTAAAAAAAAAAATGATGCCAATCAGTGCCCACACATGGGCACTGATTGGCAACATTGATCCATCAGTGCCACCCCTCAGTGATCATCAGTGCCACACCAGTGTCTGTCAGTGCCAATCCATGCCCAGTGCCCACCTATCAGTGCCCACCTGTGCCACCTATCAGTGCCCACCTGTGCCACCTATCAGTGCCCACCTGTGCCGCCTATGAGTGCCCACCTGTGCCGCCTATGAGTGCCCACCTGTGCCGCCTATGAGTGCCCAGTGCCGCCCATGAGTGCCCATCAGTGCCGCCCATGAGTGCCCATCAGTGCCCCATACCAGCGCCGCCTATCAGTGCCCATCAGTGCTACCTAATTGGCGCCCATCAGAACTACCTCATCAGTGCCCATCAGTGCCACCTCATCGGTGCCCATCAGTGCCACCATATCAGTGCCCGTAATTGAAAGAGAAAACATACTCATTTACAAAAAAATTAACAGAAAAAAATAAAAACTTTATTTTTTTTTCAAAATCTTCGCTCTATTTTTAGTTGTTGCGCAAAAAAAAAAAAATCGCAGAGGTGATCAAATACCACCAAAAGAAAGCTCTATTTGTGGGGAAAAAAGGACGCCAATTTTGTTTGGGTGCAGTGTAGCATGACCGCGCAATTGTCATTCAAATTACGACAGTGCTGAAAGCTGAAAATTGGCTTGGGCGGGAAGGTGCGTAAGTGCCTGGTATGGAAGTGGTTAATACATTTTAGACCGTTTTCATCAGACGAACCGATCGTGTGTGCCTCATCATATTTTTCCCCCCATCAGTGAAAAAACATAGAACCTGTTTTAAAATGATCTGATGGTTAAAAAACCGATAGAAAAAAAACGATCGTCTGTGGGGAAATCCATTGGTGAAAAATCAGCGCATGCTCAAGTCATATTCCATGATTTCCAATGAGCACCATTCAGGTCGCAGCGCCTCCAGGCAGTTCCTGCACTACTCTGGTCGGACCTTGGTGTGACCCGAGGTCTATAGACCTTAAGATTACACAGGTACCGCTTCAAGTGGCAGGAAAAAACATGCAACTCCTTTAGGTCGCACAAGTGCGAAAGGGCCCCCAATTAGGGTGAATAGACATCCCCAGTTTCAGGGGACAGTCCCCTGATTGAGGACACTGTCCCCGGACCAAGTCAGTCCCTGGTTTTGTCCCCAGATTGGATTTAATAGTGGGCAGGGGCAATTTCAAAGACAATCAGTGCAGAATTAAAATAAAACATTTGAATTACACCCCCCCCCCCCCTCCAGCGCTCTACCGTGCCTACTAGAATAGGGGGGTTTTATTTTTCCCATTATCTGTGCCCCTTTCTGATGATCATGTGCTGGTCGGAGTGGAGGGAATAATTCTTCAGTTTGGGGCGCATGCCTATTCAGCTTCGCTCGCATGTTCTTCTGCCTTGGCTCAAATCTTGGCCAGCCACCTGCTTATCTCCTTGCCTTCCCTGGCGGAGTGATCTTCCTCCGCTCCCCATCCAGTAGTAGCCGGGGCCGGAGAGTAAGACTTGAGAGGCTGTGAGGCGGGCGGCGACGGGCAGAGAGTCGCTGATTGCCGCCATTACTAGTAAAGAAAAAATATGTCCCCGGATTTCATTTTAAAAATCTGGTCACCTTACCCCCAATGCCGTGTCTCCCTGGTGTACAGCCAACAACCCCCTGCTGTGTATCCCTGATGAGCAGAACGGTAAAACAATGAGAAACAGAACCAACAAAACAGCCCTCACTGCAGTGTATTTCTGATATGCAGTTGATAAGGTAGTAAATATAGGACACAAAAGACACTGGTGCCTCTTTGAACTCTCTCTTCTGCCGCCATGTGGATCAAAGTCTCCTCCAGCACGTGCCCTTCCCGGGTTCGCACCGTCGTCCTCCGCTTAGGAGGAAGATAGAAGGAACCCAAGAGGCAGAGACTGTTAAGCGGTGTATAGCGGTGGCGGTTCACGTTCCAATGTGACCGGATCGTGATATTAGACATGTGCACTGCCAAAAAATTTTTTTTCGTTCAATTCGTTTTTTTCCCGGTCATTCATTATGATCGCAATTCGTAAATTAGAAAATCCGAAAATGTGAAAATCCAAGAAATTAGACAGAACGAAAATCCCACAATTCTAAATAATAACTACAGTATTTATCGGGGTATAGTGCGCCCCAGCGTATAGCGCGCACCCCTAATTTAGACAGGTAGATTGTGAAAAAAAAGGTAGTTTAAGGAAAAAAAAACGTACCCTTTGGATGCTCGTCCGGCGTCCGTCTGCGGTTTTGCGGGTGTCCATCCGCATCTTGCAGCGGAGTTTCGGATTTGGCACCTCGCTGTGCAGAGCTGTTTGGCTCCTCTCTTACTGTTTGTTTGGCTCCTCTCGGCCACGCTCGGCTTCTCTTGCGTGGTTGCGGGCGGAGCCGAGTGTAGCCGAGCCTAGCCGAGTGCGCAGTACACTCGGCTCGGCTTGGTCTTTGTCAGGCTTTGTTGGCGGCGCTCAGAAAAAGCGAGGATCGGAGTATATAGCGCACCCACGATTTTAAGAGGAAAAAAGTGCGCGGTATACGCAGATAAATACGGTAACTAATGCCCTGGCCTGTACACACGATCGGTTCGTCTGATGAAAACGGACCGATGGACCGTTTTCATCGGACAAACCGATCGTGTGTGGGCCCCATCAGTTTTTTTCCCATCTGTGAAAAAAAATAGAACCTGTTTTAAATTTTTCTTATGGCTATAAAACCGATAGAAAAAAACGATCGTCTGCGGGGAAATCCATCGGTCAAAAATCCACGCATTCTCAGAATCATGTCGACGCATGCTCGGAAGCATTGAACTTAATTTTTCTCAGCACGTCGTTGTGTTTTATGTCACTGCGTTGGACACGATCAGATTTTTAAGTGATGGTGTGTAGGCAAGACTGAGGAAAGTCGGCTTCATAGGAACGCATGCTTTAAAACTTGTCTGCTGGAAACCCATCCGTCGGACATGTACGCTGGTTAGCATTCGACGCATGCGTGGAAGTATTTTACTTCCTGGTTCGGTGACGTGGCGGCGTCAACGTCACCGCCACGTCACTGCGCTGTCTGTCCGCGGGGATTTTGGTTTGATGGTGTGTACAACCATCAAACCAAAACAGCCCAGCAGACAGCAGATAAGTTTGATCATGTGTACGCGGCCTAACAAATACAAATTTATCCGAAGTTACAAAATATCCGGAACAACGAATGCTGCATATAAACAAATGGAGTGGAACAAAATAATAATAAATAATAATATTTATTATTATTATTTCATATTATTAAAGAGGTGGTTCACCCTAAATATAATCTCTCCTATGTGATCCAGCATACTGGCGTCAGCGCCAGTATGCTGTTTTTTTTTTTAAATCCCCCACTTACTGTATTATCTTCACTTTTAATTTCTTACCCCCGTGGTGGACGGCGCCAGTATAGCGCGTCACATCTTACGAAAATACCCGATTAAGGACTCGGGTAATCTCGGCGAAATTTGCGGGGCCTGCGCACAGACCTAGGAGCTGACTGCGCAGGCGCCGTATTTCTCCGAGTCCTACGGCTATGGTGCGTCACGCCCTCCGAAAAAAGCCGGAATAGGACTCGGAGAAATACGGCGCCTGCGCAGTCAGCTCCTAGGTCTGTGCGCAGGCGCCGCATTGTGCCGAGAATACCCGAGTCCTTAATCGGGTATTTTCGTAAGATGTGACGCGCTATACTAGAGCCGTCCACCACGGGGGAAAGAAATTAGAATTGAAGATAATACAGTAAGTGGGGGATTTAAAAAAAAAAAAACAGCATACTGGCGCTGACGCCAGTGTGCTGGATCACATGAGAGAGACTATATTTAGGGTGAACCACCGCTTTAATTTGTTACGTAACTTACGTTCCATTATTTTAGATACGGCATTTGTTATTTTGGATAATTTGTCACTTTGGATAAATTCATATTGGTTATGTTCATTAACAGCCAAATTTGAAAGCGAAATTCCAATACCTATAATTTAATAATTAGTAATAGTTAAGTTATTAATAGTTATTTATTATTACAGATTTTCGAATTTTCGAATTTTTGAATTCTGAATTTCTAAATTTCCAAATTTATTAATTTGCGATTGTATTAATTTTCCAATATTCAAATTTACAAATATTCGTAAAAAAAATTGTTCGGAATTTCGTTAATTTGGGTATTTGTCGAAATTCGTAAAAAGAAACAAATTCGTAACAAATTGAATATCTAGCTGATACCGTTTCTGAGTCACCTGTGAGAAGGACTCAGCCTGCAGGATATTTCAGGGTTACCATCCGACCCCCTGGTCATCTGGTTAGCAGAAAAATATTGTATTTTTTCCTTTTTGCTATAATAAATAACGCCAAAAAATATATAAAAAAAATATTTTTCCCCTCAGTTTAGGCCGATACGTATTCTTCTACATATTTTTGTTAAAAAAAAAATGCAATAAGCGTTTATCGATTGGTTTGCGCAAAATTTATAGCGTTTACAAAATAGGGGATAGTTTATGGAATTTTTTTTTTTTTTTTTTTTACTATTAATGGCGGCGATCTGCGATTTTTTTATTGGGACTGCGACGTTATGGCGGACATTTCTGACACTTTTCTGACATTTTTGGGACCATTTACATTTATACAGTGAAAAATGCTATAAATATGCATTGATTACTGTATAAATGTGACTGGCAGTGAAGGGGTTAACCACTAGGGGGCGGGGAAGGGGTTAAATGTGTGTCCTATGAGTGTTCTAACTGTAGGGGGAGGGGGGGTGACTGGGGGAGGTGACCGATTGTGTCCCTATGTACAAGGGACACAACCGCTCTCCTCTCTCCCTGACAGGGACGTGCAGCTCTGTGTTTACACACAGAGCTGCACGTCCCAGCTCAGTTACTGAGCAATCGCGTGTGCCCGGCGGCGATCGTTGCCACCGGGCATTCGCACGGGATCCCCGCGGAGCGGCGGGTGCGCGCGCGCGCCCGCCGGCGACGCGCGCACGCCCGCCCGCGGCTTTAAAGGGACATCACGTCATATGACGTGATGTCAGAACAATGGAGTCGTCTGCCCGCCGTCATTTGACGGTGGGCAGATGACAAGTGGTTAAAGATTGAAGCGTTGAGAAGCGGGGAAAGGGGGTGTTCTGCTGTCGGAAATTACATCTTACATTAAAGTGAGAAGCGGGGGGTGCTGACTTCTTACCTCTTCTCCCATGCAGCCAGCGAGTTGAGAAGTGGGGTGGGGGGGGCGAAAATGACTGACTTCTCACCAGGTGGGGCCTCACCAGACGGGGCCTCTAGTAATTTGGGGGACCCTCCGCAGCTTTGCAGCCTAAAGAGGGGATCAGCCCTGGTGCTGCCTATCAGTGCCACCTATCAGTGCCCTTCAGTGCCACCTATCAGTGCCCTTCCGTGCCACTGATTAGTGTCAACCCCATCAGTGCCGCCTTATCAGTGCAGCCAACATTTTATAACAAACTATGAAACAAGTTTATGTTATTTTTTTTCAAAATTTCCGGTCTTTTTTCATTTTTTTTTGCAAAACAAATTAAAACCCAGCAGTGATTAAATACAACCAAAAGAAAGCTCTATTTGTGTGAAAAAAATTATAACTATGTCATTTGGGTACAGCGTTGCAATTGTCATTCAAAGTGTGAGAGCGCTGAAAGCTGAAAATTGGTCTGGGCAGGAAGGGGGTTTAAAGGGGAGTTCCACCCACAATTTCACTTTTTAAATATAAATACCCCTGTAATACACAAGCTTAGTGTATTCTAGTAAAGTTAGTCTGTAAACTAAGGTCCGTTTTGTTAGGTTGTTACAGCATTTAGTTTATAATCTAGCAATAGACCGTGACCATCTTAAAGCGGATGGTTCACCTTAAATAAATATTAAAAGCCAGCAGCAACAAATACTGCAGCTGCTGACTTTTAATATTAGGACACTTACCTGTCCTGGAGTCCAGCGGCGTCCGCAGCAGAGGATGAGCGATCGCTCATCACCCTGCTGCTCCCCCCTCCATACACGGCGAGGGAACCAGGAAGTGAAGCGCTCCGGCTTCACTGCCCGGTTCCCTACGGCGCATGCGCGAGTCGCGCTGCGCCCGGCGATTGGCTCCCGCTGTGTGCTGGGAGCTGAGAGTTCCCAGCACACAACGGGAAAAGCCCGTCTTTTGCCCGAGACTGCGGGCCGGAAGTGGGTGCGGATACCTGTCTTTAGACAGGTATCTGCACCCCCCTCCCCCCTGAAAGGTGTCAAATGTGACACCGGAGATCCGCTTTAAGTGTGGGCATCATGAAGCCAGACTGTATGACTTCCTGGATTTCAGTGCTGCACAAGCAATGTAATAGGTTTCAGTCAGGTTTGCAAGGACTACTGGGAAACATGATGCCTATCCCAGAAACCCTTGCAAATACCCTTGTGACTTAATAGCCTAGGCTAATAAGGAGGAGGTAGTAATGAAGGACTACAAAATAAAGGTATTTACAAGCAACAAAATATATAAAAATTGTCCATTCTGAACACTTAGGCCCAGATTCAGAGAGCGATTACGCCTGTCTAACTGGTGTTAGACAGGAGTAATTTCAAATTTTGCGCGCCGTATCACTAGTTTGAATCCTCAAACCATGATACGGCGGCTTCGGGCTTCGATCCGAGAGGCTTACGTCTTCGTAAGCCTTCGGATCTACGTTGCGATATTTTTGCGGCCGCTGGGTGGAGTCCGCGTCGTTTTCACCGTCGGGGTATGCAAATGAGTTTTTACGGCGATCCACGAAGGTACGATTGTCCTTCGCAATCGCCTACGTCATTTTTTGGCTACGTAATGTTACAGGAGCTTTTTGCTGGTCTAACAGTGCGTAACCCATGTTAAGTATGGCCGTCGTTCCCGCGTCGAATTTAATTTTTTTTAATTTTTTTAACGTAACTCGTTCGGGAATAGGAATGTACGTAAACGACGCTACTACGACGTGACGACGTGATTTCACGCAATGCACGGCGGGAAATTTGGGAACGGAGCATGCGCAGTTCGATCGACGCGGGAACGCGCCTATTTTAAATGCTTCACGCCCCCTAATCGCGTAGATGGATTGCGCCGGGAGAAATACACTACGCCGCCGTCGTTTACTGAACAAAGTCTACATGAATTCCACGTAGAGCCAGGTAAAATACGGCAGCGTAGTGTATTTCGGAAACGCTACGATAATCTAATTCTCTGTGAATCTGGCCCTATGAGATTAGGGCATGCAGCACAGACAAACATACAAAAATGGGTGGAACTCCACTTTAAGTGCCCAGTAAGCAAGTGGTTCACTAATCTTCAGGCCTAAATATATATATATTTTTTAAACGTGTGCAAAGATGGTAAAAACAGCTCTGGCAGAGAAAGGGTTAATGGTATTTCTTCAGGTGTAATTCTCTGCACAGGTCTTGGTCAAGCTGCCAAAAATCTTCCACTTCTTTTATGACAGGTCTGCTTTATGATAAGTTTGGCGTGGTTTCAGCGGGGTGCAGCAGTTTGTGATCGTCATATCAGTCTTGTTTACAAAGGAGACACCGCAGCGCGTTTCATTATCTCTTGTTGGGAATTGATGAGCGGGCACATTGCTGTGTTCGGCGACAAACAAAATAGTTTTAATGACCCAGAACTAATAACTGTTCTGCTAATGTAATGTTACAGGGTAATCATAACATTAATAAATGGCTAGCAGCTATCCTCGTCCTGATAAATTCATGGAAGAACTCATTATGGAGATTAAACGCTTTATATATATATATCGATTAACCTTCAACAAATCACTTTATTTACTGAGTACCATGTGCGGGAAATTGGCTGCACTCTCTCCAATGGTGATAATAAGGTTCCAAGCATCCTATAAGGGGCCCCTAAGAAAGTATAGGGACTTTTTGTTCCAGGGCCACATGCCTGTCTTCTCTGTGATTGGTTATGTTGTCCTCCAATCAGGACAAGGGTGTGTGGTCTTCAGGATGAAGGGGTCAACTGAGATGGGAAAACACTATAACTCAATTTAAATGCCTTACCACACTTACCCCATCTAGGTCGCGGGCAGCTTTGGCTCCTTCCTGGTTCTCCTCCTCCTCAGTGGCTTCGTCCACGGCGGCTTCACCATGATTCTCCTCCTTCTCGGCGGCGGCCGCTTCATGGCAGCTTCACCTTGCATCTCCTCCTCCTCGGTGGCTTCACCCTGCATCTCTTCCTCCTTGGTGGCTTCACCCTGCATCTCCTCCTCCTTGGTGACTTCACTCTGCACCTCCTCCTCCTCTGTGGCTTCACCCTGCATCTCCTCCTTCTCGGTGGCTTCACCCTGCATCTCTTATTCCTTGGTGGCTTCACCCTGCATCTCCTCCTCCTCTGTGGCTTTACCCTGCATCTCCTCCTCCTCAGTGGCTTCATCCTGCATCTCCTCCTAATCAGTGGCTTCACCCTGCATCTCCTCCTCCTTGGCGTCTTCACCCTACATCGCCTCTTCCTTGTCGGCTTCACCCTAAATCTCCTCTTCCT
Source organism: Rana kukunoris (assembly GCA_029574335.1). Lineage (NCBI taxonomy): Eukaryota > Metazoa > Chordata > Amphibia > Anura > Ranidae > Rana > Rana kukunoris. Next base: position 449,311,692 of record CM056053.1, on the reverse strand, counting down.
TGGCGGCTTCACCCTGCATCTTTTCCTCCTCGGTGGCTTCCCCCTGCGTCTCCTCTTCCTTGGCAGCTTCAACCTACATCTCCTCCTCCTTGGTGACTTCACTCTGCTACTCCTCTTCCTCTGCGGCTTCACCCTGCATCTCCTCTTCTTTGGCGGCTTCACCCTACATCTCCTCTTCCTTGGCGGCTTCACCCTGCATCTCTTCCTCCTCGGTGGCTTCCCCCTGCGTCTCCTCTTCCTTGGCGGCTTCACCCTACATCTCCAATTCCTTGGTGACTTCACTCTGCATCTCCTCTTCCTTGGCGGCTTCACCCTACATCTCCTCCTTCTTGGTGGCTTCACTCTGGGTCTCCTCCTCCATGGTGGCTTCACCCTGCATCTCCTCTTCCTTGGCGGATTCACCCTACATCTCCTTATCCTCTGATTCTTCACCTGGGTCTCCTCCTCCTCTGTGGCTTCACCGTGCATCCATCCCCCCTCTGTAGCTTCACCCTGCTTCTCCTCTTCCTCGATGGCTTCACCCTGTGTCTCCTCCTCCTCGTGGCTTCACCATGTGTCTCCTCCTCGGTGGCTTCACCCTGCATGTCCTCCTCCTCTGCAGCTTTCTCCTTGGCAGGTGAATGGCGGCTTCACCCTGTATCTCCTCCTCCTCTGTGTCTTCACCCTGCGTCTCCTCCTCCTCCTCCTTAGTGGCTTTACCTTGCTTGTCCTTCTCCTCTGCGGCTTCACCTTGCATCTCCTCCTCCTCGGTGGCTTCACCCTACGTCTGCTCTTCCTCACTGGCTTCACCCTGCGTGTCTTCCTCCTCTGCAGCTTCCTCCTCGGCGGTTTCATGGCGGCTTCACCTTGCGTGTTCTCCTCTGTGGCTTCACCCTGCTTCTCCTCCTCCTCCTGAATGGCTTCACCTTGCAGGTCCTCCTCCTCTGTGGCTTCACCCTGCGTGTCCTCTTCCTCTGCAGCTTGCTCCTCAGCGGTTTGAAGGTGGCTTTACCCTGCGTCTCCTCCTCGGCAGCCAAAACAGTCACTTCTCCTCTCTGCTTAAGACCCACTTCCTGATTGGCGGGGAGAGGAGTATCAGGAAGACAATAGTGAATATTAATTCACTATTGTTACACAACTTGGTGGGCTCAGGGCGCAGTGCTCTGAGCCCCGAGCCCACCCTTTATTTAAGCCAATTGGATCCTCAGACTTTAATCATGTGCTTAAAAAAAAAACATTGAAATCTATGCATCCGGTGCCCTGCATGGAGATTAGGGGCCGGGGGCTCATGGATTAGGGGGGCGGCACCCTTGCGCCCCTTATGGACGGGCCGCCACTGGTTATCCCTGACAATATATATATTTTTTTGCTTTCCGGGGATATTTCCCTTCACTTCCTTTCCCATAGTCACAGCAGGAAGTGAGAGGAAATCCCTCCAAAGTGAGGGGCCCCCTGGTTGTCACCAGAAATGGTGTCCCTATTTTCTAATGATTGAAGGATAATCTAGAACAGTGGTCTCCAAACTGTGGCCTGAGGGCCGAATGCGGCCCTTTGCTTGCCTTTATCAGGCCCTTGGGGCACTATCCCTCCCACTGATACGAGACACTATTCTACCATCTGACACTGACAGTGGAGCACCATTTCTCCCACTGACACCACTAATGGAGCATTATTCCTCCCTATGATACCAACAATGGGGCACTATTCCTCCCCCTAATACCAGATGTTTAGTCCCACTGATGCCAGGAAAATTTCCACCCCCGCTGGCCAAAGTCCGGCCCTCCAAGAGTCTGAAGGACAATAAACCGGCCCTTTGTTTAGAATGTTTGGAGATCTCTGATCTAGAAAAAGATTTATCATTATTATTTTTATTATAAGATTTTTATGGATTTTCTTTCTGCTTGACTTCTGATATTTTTCTAAAGTAGCTCCTCAGTGACAGGTCTAGTGGAGATGATGAAGTCTGTGCAGGGCTAGTCAATCAAAGTAACCACTGACTGCCACCCAAGCAGGGGCGGACTGACCATTGAGAAACTCGGGCACTGCCCGAGGGCCCCATGCCACTAGGGGGCCCCATCAGGGTTGCCAGGCTCATTAAAACCAGGGACAGTATGTAAAAATCTGTGTTTTTTTTACATCTGTCCCTGATATGTCCAAAACTGACATGCTTTTGATGTGAAAATCCCTAGGTTTTAGCTGCCCCCCCCTCTGCACTGCCTCCTGGCTTGGTGGCCATCTGTAAGCCCGGGGGCCCCATAATCTTCTATTGCCCAAGGGCCCCATGAGTTGTCAGTCCACCCCTGCACCCAAGTGACAAGCTCTGCACCATTCCACTCTCTGATCCATCCGTCCAGCCCCGGCAGGAGACAGCTCATGTTGAAAGTTCAGAAACTTCTGTTGGCCGGCTAATCCCAACGGACTTTGTAAAGCTATCATTTAGCCAAACAGAAATCTGAGCAGCACACAACTACTCCACTAATAAGTCATTTCCCACCAAAAAAGTGAAGTTGACCTGTAATGACAAGGAATCTTGCTGTGTTCATTCTTCCTGCATTTTTGTCTCTCTGCGTCATTTCAGAATTTCTAAAGAGAAGTAAAAAAGCCTTTTGTGTTGTGTCAGTTGGCAGTGCCAGGTATGTAGGGTTGGTCCGCTCTGCTATTTGAGTTAATGTGGTTAATCATTTTATGTGGTTGGTGCCAATTGGCACTCCTTGTGCACTTTTGTACTGTGTGCTAGGCAGTTGTACCCTCGTCATCACTTTGTAGGTGCAAATGGGTAACCTCTGGCACTTCCAGGTGTAGAAGTACTACAAGTCTCAGCATTCCCTGGCAGGATGCATATAGACAAGTCACCCAATCAGGATCTTCCAGCTGCTAATTTTCTTATGTCTGTATTTGTAAAACAACAGCTGTTTAGACACCCAGACACTTCTTCACCTCTTAAGCCTGTTTCACATAAGGGAATGTACAACTCACATTGCAGATAATTTGTGATACTCATCTGTATCTAACCACTCTTTACCCATTTCAGTACTAACCTGCATAACCATAGGTGTGCGCAGGGGGTGTGCCAGGTGTGCCTGGGCACACCCTATCGCTACAAAATGTATTAGGTTAGGGTGTTTAGTTATTTATTATTATTATTATTTTTTAAGGGGCAAAGGTTAAGGTTAAGGGTTAATTATTCTTTATTTAGGATTTTTATTTACTTGTGTAATTATTTTACATTTATTTATTAATTTATTAAAACCCATAAATAAAATAAAAATAAATAAAATATAATAATAATAATAATAAATAACCATAACCCCAACTCCTAATCCTAACCCTAACCTAAACTGAACTCGAACCCCTTACCTTAATGAAAAAAATATTATAATAAATTAATAATAATAATTATAAAAGCTAAAAAAAAAATAGCAACAAATGATGCAACAGATAATAGCTTTCTCTATTGGCGAATAAATAGGATATTTATTTATTGTTACATAGTATTAATTTATTGAATTTATTTTTTCTTTATTTGGGTATTTTTTTTTACATTTATTTATTCATTTATTATTATTCATATAATAATAAATAAAAAAATAAATAAAAAATAAATAATAATAAATAACTCTAACCCCAACTCCTAATCCTAACCTAAGCTGAACACCAACCCCTTACCCTAATGAAAAAAACATTATAATAAAGGAATAATAATAATAATAATAATAATAATAATAATAATAATTTAAAAAAAAGCATAAAAGCTAATGGAAAAGCTAAAAAAAAGCTGAAATACCAAGCCAGAAATCATGCAACAAATAATAGTTTTCTCTATTGGCTACTAAATAGGATACTTATTTATTGTTACTTAGTATTACTTTATTGAATACATTTATTCATTTATTATTATTCATATAATAATAAATACAATTAAATAAAAATAAATATAATAATAAATAACTCTAACCCCAAGTCCTAATCCTAACCCTTACCTAAGCTGAACTCGAACCACTTACCCTAATGAAAAAACATTATAATAAATAAATAATAATAATAATAAACGCTAATGGAAAAGCTAAAAAAAAGCTGAAATACCAAGCAACAAATGATGCAACAAATAATAGTTATTGGCTACTAAACAGGATACTTATTTATTGTTACTTAGTATTAATTTATTGAATACATTTTTTCTTTATTGATGATTTTTCTTTATTTGTGTATTTATTTTACATTTATTCAATAATTTATTGTTATTCATATATTAATAAATAAAATGAAATAAAAATAAATTAAATAACCCTAAACCCCAACTCCTAATTCTAGTCCTAACCTAAACCGAACTCGAACCCCTTGCCCTAATGAAAAAACATTATAAGAAATTAATAATAATAATAGTAATAAAAGAATAAAAGCTATTGGAAAAGCTAAAAAGAAAGCTGAAACACCTAGCAACAAATGATGCAACCGATAATAGTTTTCTCTATTGGCTATTAAAAAAAATGCTAAAGCCCAAAAATGCTGCATACAAACGCCAGAAATGCGCTCAAAGACGCTATACTCAGGTGTAAATACAGCCTAACTGAAGCCTAGTAAACAGTGTTTACTCTGATTAACTCTGCACATCGACAGCTCACACCACAGCAACTCACAGGTACAGAGCTGCTCTGATTGACTCTGTACAATGTTAGCTCAGACCACAGCAATTCACAGGTACAGAGCCACTCTGTACATTGAAAGCTCAGACCACAGCAATTCACAGGTACAGAGCCACTCTGATTGACTCTGTACACCGACAGCTCAGACCACAGCAATTCACAGGGGCATGGGTGAATGTTTTTCTGAAACACTATTTATGATTTGCTATCCAGAAATAATAGTCCACTGCGCTGCTTTTTTTTAAAGAATAAGGCAGTATGGAGATGGTTACCTTTAACTGTCATTTTGCAACAGCTGTAAAGTGACTCGACAAGTGAACGGCCTTTCCTTATAATGGCCACTGGAAGAAAGTAAATAAACGCTTCTTTTACAGAAAGTCATCTTTTTTTTTCTTTTTTTGTGATGACAGGGTAACTTTAAGGAGGTTGCAAAAAAAAGAGTTAGGAATAGTAAAAATAAATACGCCTGGACTTTAATGCCCCACAGTGAATAGATGGTTATTGAGCACCTTGGCTGTAAAGTGTTACAGAACATAATGAGGATATATAAAGATCATTCACAGTAAATAATAATTATAGTAATAAGCGACACACGCCACCTGTTCAGAGACAATAGGGAGCACCCAGGATGACATCATGGGCTGTAGGTTACTATTACAGATGAAGGATTTCATACCTCCCAGCTCTATCGGAAAAAGAAAGACACAATTATTGCTTAGGAAACAACAAAAAACAACATATCTTAGCTATAACTCTTTAAGAGCCGGTTCACACAGCCGCGGCACGACTTCGGGGACGACTCTGCGAAACATCCTGAAGACAACTTCAGGGGTGACCTGCAAAGCGACTTCTGTATAGAAGTCAATGCTGGTCGCCCCGAGGCGCCCCCGAAGTCGTGCAGGAACCTTTTTCTAAGTCAGAGCGACTTGCGTCGCTCCTATAAGAACGGTTCTGTTGCATTGAATAGGACGCGACACGTCAGGCGGATGAGCTGCCTGATGAAGTCGCCCCAGTGTGAACCGGATCTTAAGAAGAACTCTGGCTATTTTGTGACTACAGTCCTGCTTTAGGCTGGGATCACACCATCGCCGCATGCGGCTCCCAAAAAGGGTCCGGTGTGTCCTGGTTCACCTTCTAAGGTCCGGTTTCAGACCAATTTTTTTGCTGAATTTGGACCTGAAATGGACCAAAAGACGCACAGGGCTCCTGTGCAAATTTGCATCGGAGCCGCAGTGGAGATATGGGAACCGGCTCCATAGAGAGTTGGTCAAAATTTCCTGCTTTTGCAAATTGAATGCAGAGAACCTCCAAATCTTCAGTTTCTCTCCTCCATAGCTGAAAAAAAGCCACCTTTAGAAAGAGATATGCATAGGGGAACACATGAGGGAACGCATATAGATTTTTTACGGGTACGAAACTTCATATCCACATGATGCCAGTATGCCCATTCTTGCAGATGAACACTTTGCATCAAATTCAGAGTAAACTACTAGTTCTCACTGCATCCCAAAAGGGACCCTTGTGGTAACTCCGCTCTAGCAGCCCAACTCAATCCAATGGCAGTGGCATCAGAAGATGATGTGTCTGTGAGCTAATACACAGAACAAAGGTCATTTCCAGCCAGTTGCAAGTGCATGCACGTTTGCATGAACATGTTAATTCATGGAAACACACTTTTCAGATATTTGTGCAAGCAAGTGCCAGTCTTGCCACAAGAGAGCCTATTTGAGCTGAGGCAGTAAGCTGCTGGGTGGCGTTTGGCTGTCACCATCTTGAATCCTGTAACCGTGCCTGAAATCTACTTTCTGATTGCATCTACAGCTGGCCTTGGACTTGTCTCTCCTCTGACTACCTGCTATTGACGTCAACTAGTTTTTGACTATGACTATTGTCTCTGCTGATTCCAAGTTTGACCTCAGCTAGTTCTTGACCACAGCGTGTCTCTGTCGATTCCCAGTTTGACCTCAGCTACGTTCTTGAACATGGTTTGTCTCTTCCAATTCCCAGTTCAATCTTGGCTAGTTCTTGAGCATGGATTGTGTCTGCCGATTCCTGGTTTGACCATAGCTAGTTCTTGACCATGGCTTGTCTCTGCCAATTCAAGGTTTGACCTTGGCTAATTCTTGACCCTGGCTTGTCTCTGCCGGTTCCTGGTTTGACCTTGGCTAGTTCTTAACCATGGCTTTTCCCTGCCAATTCCTGGTTTGACCATGGCTAGTTCTTGACCATTGCCTGTTTCTGCCAATTCCCGGTTTGACCTCCACTAGTTCTTGACCATGGCTTGTCCCTGCCGATTCCTGGTTTGACCTCAGCTACTTTCTGACCACAGCTGACCTTGGCTAGTTCTTGACCATGGCTTGTATATGCTGATCCCTATTTTGACCATGGCTAGTTCTTGACCATGACTTGACTACCGATTCCCAGTTTGACCTTGGCTAGTTCTTGACTATGGCTTGTCTCTGCCAGTTCCCAGCTACCTTGACTAGTTCTTGACCACGGCCTGTCTCTGCTGACCCTTTAGTTTTTCTTTGACTTACCTCCTGATCACAACTCCCTGCTACCCTGACTGCTATCTGTCTCCTCAGCTATCCAATCTGGTCTGTGTTCCAGTGTCCCAACTAGCTGCTTTCTGGTCAACTGATTCCTGGTCCCTTTGGTTGGTCTGCGCAAGCACCTCACAGCCTAGCCAGCCTCCAGAAGTGGACTTTGCCGTACTGGGCTTCTGCCACTCATGCCACTCTGTGCCCTCGGACTCCCTGTGCTACACTCGAGAGGTATCTGGAATAGAGGTGTAAGGAAAGCCCTCTTGTCATCTTGGCCTCCAACCAATTGCATGATAACCAGTAACAGCTCTGAGTGTACTTAATAACACCTAATACCAGAAAAAAAAATGGAAGACCAGTCACCCCTTATAAAATTATAAGATACCTTCCATACATTTGTCTTAAAATTTGTTACATCAATGAGTAAAATTCTACATTCCTCAATTGAACACATCTTGACCAGCTGCAAAAAAAACGTCAGCCCTAAAAAAAAGTCCTAAAAAGCTATAAAATAAAATCTGTTGTCTTGGAGATGAAAAAAAATTAAAATGAAAACTGTCATTTGAAAGAGAAAATAACAAAGGACAGGCCATCAATACTTTATGAGCAAGACATGTTTTAATGCATTAATGGACATCTTAAATGGACAGCATCAGCAAAAAGTGCTTTTAAAAGAGACAGCTTCTCTAATCAGCCACCAACAAAAACTGGTCCAGCTGCCATAGGCAAAACTCAACATTTCCCAAGACTAATGCTGGAAAATATGCAGCAAAGCCGGTTGCTGGACAATTATTACCCAAGTATCAGAATAGAAGAATGTGTCCCTTGGAGTGATGGCCATTTCGGAGCTGTGAGGTTATCTTGCTTAATATGAAGTTGTGTACCAAGCCCCAATTAACAACATACTATAGATTATCCTAGGAGGAAGCCTTGGCCAGAAAAGATACTGCAGAATGGGAATGTGTGCCTGTGTGGAAGACCACCTATTCATGGATCGGAAAATAAAAGCTAAATTAGTAATCCACCGAGTGTAAAAGTACTTTAATGCCCCATACATACGGTCGGAAATTCTGATGGAAAAGGTCCTACGAAATATTTTCATCGGATATTCCGACCGTGTGTATGCCCCATTGGAACTTTTTCCTTCTGAAATTTCCTTCTGAAATTTCCGACGGACTTAGAAAGAGAACATGTTTTTTTTCCGACCGAGATTCCGTTTGTCTGTATGGAATTCCGACGGAGAAAAAAACATGCAAGCTTGGAAACAATTCAACGCATGCTCGGAAGCATTGAACTTAATTTTTCTAGGCTCGTTGTAGTGTTGTATGTCACCACGTTTTTGACGGTCGAAATTTGGTGTGTCTGTGTATATGCAAGACAGCTTGAGCGGAATCTTGATGGAAAAACCCGTCTGAGTTTATTCCGACGCAAAAAACGGTCGTGCGTACGCGGCATAACTTATTTGATTCTCCACTGCCTTGGCAGACCACGCTCCCCATACTTTGGTGGTAGACTTTACCTAGGCGCTATCACATCCACTGCAGGGCTATGGACCCTTCATGATGTCAGGACCTTAGACCATTGAAGTATGGAGGAGAAGACACTGTGGAGACCGGTCTAGCAGCATGGAAGAATGGAGAATTGGTTAAATAAATCTTCTTTTCCATGTCCCCTAGACCCAAACGAACAAGTAACCCTTACAGTGCAGGTGCAGCTCCACGGGAGGGGAAAACTATCAGGTTAGCTAGAACTGTGCTTTAACCACTTGGCGCCAGGCAACATTTCTGTTCATTACCCGACTTTCAGTGGTTATACCGGACTGATGCCTGCAGCTGCTCTTCTGTTACACGGGAGGACCTGGGATTGCAGCCCGGAACAACCCTGATTATCTCTATGGTCTAAGAAACTGGTAGCGACATGTATTTAGTCACTTCGGGTCTAGCTGGTTGTAGACAAACCATTAGTGATTCGAAAAAAGCATTGGATCATACTGATCTTGGTATGATTCAAAGCTTTTAAGGGCAGAGGAAACATCTGGGGTTTAATAGACCCTAGATGTCTCAGTTAAGAGGACTTGTCACTGCCTATGTTTACATAGTCAAAACACCCCGTCCCTGTCTGTTCAGTCTGTGAGTCCAAATCCCCCACCCCCCCTGTCGCTCGCCCATCCGCTCACCAGCCCTGCACTTACCCCAACTAGGTAGCAGCAAGCTTCAACGGCTTCCCCCCTGCGTCTCTTCCTTGGCGGCTTCCCCCCTGTGTCTTCTCTTTCAATGGCTTCCCCCTGCATCTCTTCCTCGACTGCTTCCCCCTGTGTCAACTCGATGGCTTCCCCCCTGCGTCTCCTCCTTGACAGCTTCCCCCCTGCGTCTCCTCCTCGACGGCTTGCCCACTGTGTCTCCTCCTCGACGGCTTGCCCCCTGCATCTCCTCCTCGATGGCTTCCCCCCTGCGTCTCCTCCTCGACTGCTTCCCCCCTGCGTCTCCTCCTCGACGGCTTGCCCCCTGCATCTCCTGCTCGACTGCTTCCCCCTGCGTCTCCTCGATGGCTTCCCCCTGCATCTCCTCCTCGACGGCTTGCCCCCTACATCCCCTCCTCGATGGCTTGCCCCCTGCGTCTCCTCCTCAACGACTCGGTTTGCGAGTGTTGTCTCGCAAAACTAGTAGGATTCAGGCCAAAGCGATGTGCAGTACCGCGTTTGGCCTGAGGTGGGGGGGCAGCCGATTAGTGCCGTTAGGAAATGCACGGCAAGGCCCAAGGAAAGCTCGGCTGACCTTGGCAAACCTCAGGAACGGAGTCCTTCCAAGGTTTGCCGAGGTCAGCCAAGGTGTCCTCGGGCCTTTCTGGCCTTTCCGGCACCCCCCACCTCTGGCTGGTTGTAGACAAACCATTAGTGATTTGAAAAAAGCATTGGATCATACTGATCTTGGTATTATTCAAAGCTTTTAAGGGCAGAGGAAACATCTGGGGTTTAATAGAATCTAGATGTCTCAGTTAAGAGGACTTGTCGCTGCCTATGTTTACATAGTCAAACACCCCGTCCCCGTTTGTTCAGTCTGTCAGTCAAAATCACCCAGCCCGCTCGCCCGTCCGCTCACCAGCTCCGCACTTACCCCAACTAGGTAGCGGCAAGCTTCAGCGGCTTCCCCCCTGCGTCTCTTCCTTGGTGGCTTCCCCCCTGCGTCTTCTTTTTCGATGGCTTCCCCCTGCATCTCCTCCTCGACTGCTTCCACTGTGTCTCCTCGATGGCTTCCCCCCTGCGTCTCCTCCTCGACAGCTTCCCCCCTGCGTCTCCTCCTCGACGGCTTGCCCCCTGCATCTCCTCCTCGACTGCTTCCCCCTGCGTCTCCTCCTTGACGACTCGGTTTGTGAGTGTTGTCTCGCAAAACGAGTAGGATTCAGGCCAAAGCAATGTGCAGTACCGTGTTTGGCCTGAGGTGGGGGGCCCCGGAGCCAATCGCAGCCGATTAGTGCCGTCGACTAGACCCAACAGCCAGAATATGTCTTTTGGGCTGTATGGATGACAATAGAGTACCGCAGGGCACCCTTGAAGCTATACTAAGAAGCCTATTTCAGGCTCGTAAGTTAATTGCCCAAAAATGGCAGGCCCAGGTTCCTCCGTCCATAGACAACTGGATAGTGGTTATGAATCAAACAGTCTCAAATGAAAAAGTTTACTTCACTAAGCTGGGGAATTATCCCAAATTTGATAAAATATGGGGCTCGTGGCAGCGGAGGGCTGGAAACTCTGGACAGTGATACCCGACATCAGATCATCCAGGACCCTTGTGCTTGTGAGTAAAAAAGGATAACTCCTTTCCAGGCCTTGGTAGTAACATTTTATTAAGTAGATCTACCTGACTGGATCTCACTAACTTTTGACACCAAACGACGTGACTCTTGGTAAACCCGTGTTAGTAGACATGGAGCATGTATGCTCTCAAGGGTAAGGGTGGGAGGGAAAGGGGGGAGGGAAAGGAGGGAGGGGGAGGTTAATAGCCAACAAGACAAATAAAGAAGACCAAGAACTTCTCTCACCACGCCCCAGAGGACACTAATCTTCTTTTGTGCCACTTCGCACTCTATGCTTTATATCCTACATGTAAAGAGTTTGTATATTTGCTGGCTGATTTGTAAAATGGTTTTAAATTATCAATAAAAAAAAAAAAGGAAATGCACGGCAGGGAAAGCTCGGCTGACCTCGGCAAACCTCAGGAACAGAGTCCTTCCAAGGTTTGCCGAGATCAGCCGAGGTGTCCTCGGGCCTTTCTGGCCTTTCCGGCACCCCCCACCTCTGGCCGCATGTGGTATTGCATGCCACTGAAGTCAATGCGGAACTTATTATGTTCGTTTCCTTTGACTTTAATGGGGAAACTCGCTTTTGATATGCGAGCACTTTGGATTACGAGCATTCTCCTGGAACAGATTATGCTCGTAATCCGAGGTTCCACTGTATAGTGTTTCTTTTTTTTACATTAAAATTTATTACTTGTTGGGTATGTTGCCCAAATAAATTCTCCTTTCTTAGCCTTCTTCAGCGTATTTTTTCCCCCAAAAACTTGCATTTGAAAAACTGCTGCGCAAGTACCCTGTGACATAAAAAATTGCAACACCCACCATTTTTTCTCTAGGACCTCTGTTTTTTTTTGTTTTTAAATATATAATGTTTGGGGGTTCTAAGTTGTTTTCTAGCAAAAAAAAAAATACATTTTAAGAGAGAAATGTCAGAATAGGCTTGCTTTTAAGGCCTCATGCTCCCGCCAACTCAGCGGGAGATCTGTCCGCAGATCTCCGCTGAGCCGACGGATGACAAGCTCCTCTCTGCTCACTGAGCGGGTAGGGGCTTGTCGGGCACCGCTGATTCCACTAAAACAGCATGTCCGTTTTCATCAGATCTTACCCGATCTGATCTGCATGGACGGATGGGGACATATCCCCCATACATGTCTCCGCTGACATCCGACGCTCCATAGGGATGCATGGAGCGGCCGTTCAGGTCCGCCGTCAAAACCTGAACCGTCCGTTAGTGTGAATGAGGCCTTAAGTGGATATGGGCTTTAATTTTTTTTTTAACTCCTGCAAAACACTTTACACACAATCATTTTTCAGCATATCCAAAAAACTAAATTTTTCCAACTTCATCAATAAAAATGACGTTGCCCACACACCATCGTTTTAAAAAAATGATGAACAAAACGTTGTGATGTACAACAGGTACGACGGCACTCTTAAGGGGAAGTTCTATTCGCCTTTGGCCTGCTTTAGCTGATTTTGTGTTAGTAAGACGATTTGCGCTTTTCTGTCTGTCACAGCGTGATAAATGTGCTTACTCCATTATGAACGGTAGTTTTACCAGAACGAGCACTCCCCTCTCATATCTTGCTTCTGAGCATGCGCGGGTTTAAAACGTTGTTTTTGTCCACACACGATCATTTTTTGCAACACGAAAAACGACATTGTTTAACCGCTAATGGACCACCGCATGTACATTTACGTCGGCAGAATGGAACGTACAGGCACATTGGCGTACCTGTACATCCCTGCCTAGACGTGGGTCGGGGGTCCGATCGGGACCCCCCCCGGTACATGCGACGGTTCCCGTGGCTGTGGAAGCGATCCAGGATGAGGGGACGGCTGTTGTTTTTTTTCCGCCCCCTCCGGATCGCTCCCAGCCAATGCGCGTCCTCCCCGCGTGTCACTTCCTCTGCCTGTGTAATGTATTTTCAATCCGCTGAGAGGAGAGAAGACATCACACAGTAAGTCGCACCAACACTACACTGACACCACACACATAGGCACATTAACCCCTTGCGAGCACCCCCCCCCCCCACCCCCTGTCACAGTGTCACTGAATGCAATGATCATATATTTACTGATCACTGCATTTAGTGTCAGTGTGACAGTTAGTGTGACAGGCAGTAAGTGTTAGGTCCAGGGTAGCCCCGTACCCCCCTAATATAGTTTTAACCCCTTGATCACTGCCCTAGTTAACCCTTTCACCCCCTATTGCCAGAGTCACTAAGCGATCATTTTTTTTATCGCTGTATTAGTGTCACTGTTGCCGCTAGGTAGCTAATTTTTTTTTATTGCGATTTTTTCTTACTAAAGACATGTGGCTGAATACATTTTGGCCTAAATGTTTGACTAAAATTTAGTTTATTCGATTTTTCTTATAACAAAAAGTAAAAAATATCATTTTTTTTAAAAAAAATCGCTCTATTTTTGCTTATAGCGCAAAAAATAAAAATTGCAGAGGCGATCAAATACCATCAAAAGAAAGCTCTATTTGTGGGAAGAAAAGGACGCAAATTTTGTTTGGGAGCCACGACGCACTACCGCGCAATTGTCTGTTAAAGCGACGCAGTGCTGAATTGTAAAAACGCCTCTGGGCATTTAGCAGCATATTGGTCCGGTCTTTAAGTGGTTAACATTTTTTTTGTCATTTTCCAGAACCTGAAAAATTATTTGTAGCCCACACACGATCATTTTAAATGACGTTTTTGAAAAACAACGTTTTTTTTCATGACGAAAAATGATCGTGTTGGGTATGCTGCCCAAATAAATCCTCCTTCTTCAGTATATTTTTTCCCCAAAAAGTTGCATTTGAAAAACTGCTGCGCAAGTACCCTGTGACATAAAAAATTGCAACACCCACCATTTTATTCTTTAGGGCCCCTGCTTTAAAAAAAAATATATATATATATATATATATATATATATATATATATAAAGCAGTTAAATTTCCGGCATGCCGGGATTGCCAACTGTCACATTGGTTGTGCTCTCAACCAAACTGTCAAACCATCCAATGGCTGGTGTCATAACTGATCACACGTGCAGCACCACGGCAGTTGAAAATTAAACAGAGGCCAAGATGGCAGCTTCCTTGGCTGAAAATGATAGAAGGGTTTACTTCCACTTTAAGTGCTTAAAGTGGATATGGGCTTTAAAAAAAAAAATATTTTAAACTCCTGCAAAACACTCTAATGGCCCATACACACGATCCGAATATCGGACGAAAACGATCGTCCGATGATGAATCGTACGATTTTCGGATCGTGTGTACACTACTTTCGGAAGCCGATCACGACCGTTCATCCGATATTTTTTGATCGGACAAGCGCGAAAATTTTCCTCGTGCGATGTCAGATCGTACGATTTTCGTTTAGTCAGTACAGCCGTCGTCCGACAATACAATACAAATACATTACAACACGTGACATCACTTCCGATCTTTTTTTTCTGTCGTACGAGAATTTTCGTGAGTTTAATAACCTATTTTATTTTACTTGCGATTATTAAGCGAAAAAAGTCGTACGATCCATCGGCCGATATTCGGATCGTGTGTATGGGCCATAAGGCCGCGTACACACGATCGTTTTTTGTGATGAAATAAAACGATGTTTTTCATCATGAAAAAAAACAACGTTTTTCTAACTTCATCATAAAAAACGAGGCTGCCTGCACACCATCGTTTCCTGAAAATGCTTTAGCAAAGCGCGGTTACATACAACATGTACGACGGCACTCTATTCCATTGAAGCTCCCGTCTCATAACTTGCTTCATCACAAAAAACGACCGTGTGTACGCGGCATAAGAAATTCAATTTCCAAAAGTCAAAAGTTCCAGTCTCCTGAAAAACACGCACAGAAATGTTATTATTTCCACAGCTCCTTTGTATCATTAACCACTTTAATACCAAGGCCGTCAATTGACATCCTGGCTTTCAGTGGGGATATCTGAATGATGCCTGCAGCCACAGGCATCATTCAGATATCCATCTCTTCAGGCGGTGAATCCCTGCACCATAAGAACGATCATAGCGGCGGTTCCACCGCTTGATCGTTCTTATAGGCGGCGGGCGGGAGGGGACCCATCGGAGACCCGGAGAAACGCTGTAAACCATAGAGTAGACTGGTGACCAGATGGTCACCAGTCATCTCTATGATCGTCGGAGGCCCGGGCGCGATGTTATGACGTCACGCCTGGGTCCTGGAATGTAAACACAGCCGCAATCGTGGCTGAAAGCATTAGATCGGTGAATTTTTTTTCACAATCTAATGCTTTCCAGCCTGGAGGAGAGATGTTGGGTCTTATTGCATCCCTCCATAAAGAGTACCTGTCACACACATTCCTATTACAAGGGATGTTTACATTCCTTGTAATAGGAATAAAAGTGATCAAAAAAAAAAAAAAAATTCAAAAAAAGTTTAAAAATAAAATAAATTGTGTAAAATAAAAAATAAAATAATATATATTTTTTTTAAAACGCCCCTACCCCCGGTAGCTCGCGCTCAGAAGCGAACGCACACGTAAGTCCCGCCCACATATGTAAACGCCGTTCAAACCACACATGTGAGGTATCGCCGCGTGCGTTAGAGCACCAGCAACAATTCTAGCACTAGACCTCCTCTGGAACTCTAAATTTGTAACTTGTAAAAAAAAAATAAGCGTCTCCTATGGAGATTTTTAAGTACTGGCGTTTGGCACCATTCCATGAGTGTGCGCAGTTTTAAAGCGTGACATGTTAGGTATCTATTTACTCAGCGTAACTTCATCTTTCACATTTTACCAAAAAATTGGGCTAACTTTACTGTTTTTTTCTTTTTTAATTCACAAAACCGTTGTTTTCCCAAAATAAATGCATTTGAAAAATGATTGCGCAAATAATGTGCGAGATAAAAAGTTGCAATGGCCGGCATTTTATTCCCTAGGGTGTCTGCTAAAAAAACATATATAGCGTTTGGGGGTTCTGAGTAATTTTCTAACAAAAAAATTATGATTTATGCATGTAGGAGAGAAGTGCCAAAATAGCCCCGGTATTGAAGCGGTTAAGAACCCCCCCCTTATATTGTGTGCAGGTCTACATGTGATGTATTGTTTCTGTGTACTAGGGTCATTCTTTTTTTTTTGTTAAGTGTACAATAACACTGATTACATGGATGGGAAAGGTGTTGTTGACTTGCAGATGTAGCAATCAGCTGAGGACGTGGTTATGTAAGACTTCTCTTGTGTAAGCGTTGTTACATAATCCTGCGAGGAGTCTGCTAGGGATAAGAGCCGCACTCGCTCTCTCAGGGCCCATGATAATGAAGAAAAACGGAAACAGCACATAATATTACCAGTGTGGAGCTTCTTACGATTCCTGCCAGGAGATGTTACAAAAACTCGCACTGACTTTATTTTTCTGGGTAAAGCTGAATGTTTCAGAAGGGAAAATCTTTTTGCCAAATTAATTCTGCATTTTTCACCCGGGAGAGGATAGAAAATCTCCAGCTTAAAGCAAAAGTCTAGGCAGATCTAAAAGGTTCTCCTAAAATAAAACGTTAAGCTGATGTTTAATCTGCTTATATTTTGCCTCCCCGGTTCCTCTTTTCCCCACTGAGCTCTATGCAAACTGATTTTTAAAAGTTTGACCGCTAGGTGGTTTACGCCGAAAATATGCACATTAGCTAGTACAGATACGCCGTTTACGTAAGGAGTTTTCCGGCGTAAAGATATTCCAACAAAAAGATGTCGCAGCCAATGTTAAGTATGGACGTCGGGACCGCGTCTAATTTTTTAAATTTTACGTCATTTGCGTAACTTGTCCGTGAATGGAGCTGGACGTCAATTACGTTCACGTCGTTTTCAATGACTCTTTTCGACATTATTTGGAGTATGCGCACTGGAATACGTTCATGGTCGGCGCATGCGCAGTTTAAAAAAGCGTGGGGTCACACTTCATTTAGTTAAACAAGCCCACATGAAACACATTTGAATTAAGCGGGCTTACGCAGGCCCATTTACGCTACGCCGCCGTAACTTAAGAAGCAAGTGCTTTGTGAATACAGCACTTGCCTCTCTAATTTATGGCGGCGTAGCGTAAACAAGATACGCTACGCCCGCACAAAGTTACGGCGGGCTGCGTGAATCTAGCCCATTGATGCTGGCATGCTGTATATTCATCAAAAATAACTCAACGTATTTGTAGGGTAGGGTGACCAGACATCCCCGGTTTCCGGGGACAGTACCTGGATTGAAGACGCTGTCCCTGGACCAGGTCTGTCCCCATATTGGATTTGAACAGTGGCTGGGGCAATTTCAAAAACAGTCAGTGCAGAATAAAAAAAAAAAAAATCAGAATGACACATCCCCCACTCCACCGCCTTTACTAGCTTAGGGGGGGTGTATTTTTCCCATTATCTGTGCCCCTTTCTGATGATCATGTGGTGGTCGGAGCGGAGGGAATATTTCTTCAGTTTCGGGCACATGCCCATTCAGCTCTACTCGCATGTTCTTCTGCCGTGGCTCAAGTCCAAGGCCAAGCCGCCTGCCTGCCTATCTTCTTGCCTTCCCTGGCAGAGTGATCTTCCTCCCAACCTGCAATTGTCATTTTCACAGTAAACAATGCATTTTTATAGCATTTTATAAAAATGCCATAAAACTATCTCCTATTTTGTAAACGCTATAAATTTTGCGCAAACCAATCAATAAACGCTTATTGCGGGTTTTTTTGCCAAAAATATGTAGAAGAATACTTATCGGCCTAAACTGAGGGGAAAAAAAACGTTTTTTTATATCTTTTTGGGGGATATTTATTATAGCAAAAAGTTAAAAATATTGAATTTTTTTTCAAAATTGTCGCTCTATTTTTGTTTATAGCGCAAAAAATAAAAACCGCAGAGGTGATCAATTACCACCAAAAGAAAGCTCTATTTGTGGGAAAAAAAGGACGCCAATTTTGTTTGGGAGCCACGTCACACGACCGCGTAATTGTCAGTTAAAGCGACGCAGTTCCGAATCACAAAAAGGGGCAAGATCCTTATCCTGCATTATGGTCCGGGTCTTAAGTGGTTAAAGATGGAATCCAAAAACATGTTAAACTTGTAGGTTAGCAATGTTGCCTGTCCCAATCATCTAGCAACCATGGCCTAAGGTCCGGGTCTTAAGTGGTTAACACAGCCCTGGTGGGGGTGGTGGTGGTGGGGAGGGGAAGGCATTGATCCATGTTCAGCAGGGACCGTCTGAGATTCGATCCGGCTATGGGCAGGCTGGTTTTACCCAAGTCGATCCATTGATCGACTTCAGTACAACCAGCCTGTTGGATTTTTATGCATGTAATTACTGCCAGCGGCTGTAGCTGCCAGCAGTCATCATTGTGTTCTGCTATCTGGGAAGGCTTCCCACCAACAGAACACAATAGCGCTGTGGGAAGGATTCCCCCATCAACACTGAGTGAGTTGCTGGGGAAATCGTGCGTTTTTCTTTCCTGGAACCTGTGGGTTGCAGGAAAAAAAAATTGCATCATCCCATGACTTGCCTGAAGCCCCGTACACACGACCGAGCTTCTCGGCAGAATCCAGCGAAAAGCTCGCTGGGATCCATATTCTGCCGAGAAGCTCAATTGTGTGTACGTTTTCGCCGAGCAAACTGCCGAGCGAGGCGTCGAGCCAAAATAGAGAGCAGGTTCTCTATTTCCTCGATGGGCCATCTGGACTAATGGCTCGACGCCTTTTTCGACAGCCTGGTCGACGAACTCGACAGCCGGCCGAGAACCTCGTCGGGCGGAACGATGGGTTTAGCCCGACGAGGTTCTCGTACGTGTGTACTAGTGTTGAGCAGAATACGCCATATTCGATTTTGCGATATTTCACGAATATATAGAAGAATATTCGTGAAATATTCGTTAATATCGAATATTCGTGATATTTTATAAAAAAAAAACATTTGCGAAATTTCGCTAATGCGAATGCGAAATTGATTGCGAAATTCTCGTCAACACGCGAAAACGGAGATCATTTCCTGGATTACTAAACTAATATGCACTAAACACTAACTCTACTTACACAAACTTATATGACTAAACTAAAGCTAATTTTTTTTTTTTTATACACAAAACACAGAAGGGCAGAGAAAGTATTCGCAAATATTCGTAAAACGAATATTCGCATTGCGAATATTCGGCAACATAAAAGGATCGCCTCAGCTACTCGGCCCAGGGTCTCTAATCATACCAGCAATGCTTTTAGACGTCGATGGAGATCACTAGGATGTGATCTGTTTTAAAAATAAATTTGAAAAAATACGAATATTAGCAATATCGAATATTCACAGCGATATTCGATTCATTCGCGAATACTCGAATATGCAATATTCGTTACGAATTTTCGCAATGCGAATATTCGTGAGCAACACTAGTGTGTACGCGGCCTTAGAGTCATGGTCACCGGAAGCCCTCTGTTACCCCGTTTACCCTCCATTGAATGTAGGACAAGCTCTTCCCAACATAGAATCCATGTAAAACAATTGGCAGTCACCATCCCTGCTGAGAACTGAGATCCCCTCTAGATGATGTCATAGTGTAACCGTTTATTACACGCACTCATTTGATGTCTGATATTCCTGTCTAATAAACCGCAGAACATGCCGCGGCAGACTTAGCAGAACAATTTTCAAAGGTTTTTTATTTTTTTATAATGGGCTTGTAAAACCCGTAAACAAACGGAGTCCTGTTTAGGCGTCGGACAATTAAACCAATAAAACGTAAGATTAATCAAACCGGAGCGCTTCAATAATGAAGGGGAAGAAAAATCTCTCCCACCGTCTATTAAAGTTTCAGCCTTCAGAAGTAGCAGACTGGAATAAATTCATGATGTCTGCTGAGCTGGTGCTAGACACATTACTGTGCCGTGACGGGGTCATTGTGTGACATGAAAAGGGCTGAGAGCGACGTACGGCGTGTCATAAAACTGGGAAAACCGGGTAGCGTCACGTGGCGACACATGAAGGGGATGTCTTGGGCGCAATCTTTCTGTTATTGAGCAGTGTGTGGAGTTTTGTCTTATGTTCTTCTCTTTGAGGGCATTTGTTAGGAAAATCCGGACGACTGTGGCATAATAAAAATTTGTTTTCCATGAATGATTTATCAATTGATCGTTCAACAGCACCGCAAATATTAATTAGGTCAACCACATGCCCTTAAAGCTATAAAGCAAACAAAAAAATACACAAATGAAATATATACAGTATCACACAAAAGTAAGTACATCCCTCACATTTTTGTAAATATGTTAGGCCTCGTACACACGATCGGACATATCCGATGAAAACGGTCCGCGGACCATTTCCATCGGATATGTCCGATCTGGAGTTTGATCCGATGGCGTGTACACACCATCGGATCAAATTCCCCGCCGGCGAACGGCGCGGTGACGTGTCAGTGACGCGGCGGTGACGTTGACGCCGCCACGTCACCGCCACGTCACCGCACCAGGAAGTAAAACACTTCCGCGCATGCGCCGAATCCATGCGGCGGCGGTGCGGGACGACATGTCTGCTGGTAAGTGTACTAACCAGCAGACATGTCGGGCGGACAGATTCCCACCGGATAGATTTCAAAGCATGCTTTGAAATCTGTCGGGTGGACAAATCTGTCCGCTAGCCCATACACACGATCGGAGATGTCTGCTGAAACGGTCCATCGGACCGTTTTCAGCGGACATATCCCCTCGTGTGTACGAGGCCTTATTCTATCTTTTCATGTGACAACACTGAGAGCCAGTTAACACAGGAGCGACTCGTTAGGTGACTCAGCAGCCTGACAAGTTGCGTCCCGTTCTGTACAATAGAACCGTTCTAATAGGAACGACTCACGTCGCTCCGACTTAGAAAAAGGTTCCTGTACTACTTTGGGGGTGAATTCCATTGACTTCAACACAGAAGTCATTTTAAGTCGCCTCTGAAGTCATTAGCACATCACCTTGCTGAGTCGCGCGGCAAGTCATGCCGCCCCAGTGTGAACCGGTGATCTGCCGAGCTGGTTCCAGCTATCGATATGGTTCCGTGTGCAGTGCGCAGGCGCAAGCTGAGCTGACGGAAACCACCGAGCCGGAACAGCTGTTTGTGTAGCTGTAGCTGTAGAACCCGCCCATCAACATTGAAAATGCCGCCCATTAACATTTAAAAACCCACCCCGCAGACGTGTAGTTTATTACAGGGGCTTGCTGCATGTTTCATAGGACACGAGTCTGCTTGGCTCCGCCCCTTTTTCAGGGTGAAGTGCGGCATGCCCTTTGTGTCTGCCCCTGTCTCCGCCCTGGTCTACGTCCCGCTGTGAGTCGATGTCAAACATGGCCGAGCGCATTAACAGCTGACGATCAGCTGTCAAGTTCAGCAATTTTTGTGGCCTGTTACTGCGCATGCACGGAGTCTGCACAGTCAGTTCCGGAACCTATCTGATGGTGGAACCAGATCGATAAGACCATAGGCGTGCGCACAGGGCGTGCTAGGTGTGCCTGGGCACACCTTAATCACCCTGTGTGTAGCAGATACCCCTTGTTTAGACCCCTGATATTTTACCAAAGCCCCTTAATGGGGCTCCTAAAAAAAATTGTAAAACAAAAAAATCATAAAAGAACAACAATAAAAGAGATAAAACTGTGAAAAAATAATAAGGAATTAAATTAAATTAAAAAACGGCTGATACCAAACTCTGCCCCACTGACACCATCCATTGCGCTACTGACACCGTCAGCATATACACGCATGTGTGTTTCAGCTTTGGGGTGCACATCCTAATGCAATAGGCTGTGCACACCTATGGATAAGACACCAGCTCTTGAGAAATTACACTTTGCTACAATGTAAAGTAGTGAGTGTACAGCTTGTATGATGGTGTAAATTTGATGTCCCCTCAAAATAACTCAACACACAACCATTAATGTCTAATTCGCTGGCAACAAAAGTTGGGCCCAAAGTGTCAATATTTTGTGTGGCCGCCATTATTTTCCAGCACTCCCTTAACTCTCTTATGCATGGAGTTCACCAGAGCTTCACAGGTTGCCACTGGAGTCCTCTTCCCCTCCTCCATGATGATATCACAGAGCTGGTGGATGTTGGAGACCTTGGGCCAGATTCAGGTAGATGAGAGCATCTTTGCTCCAGAGTAACGCTTCTCATTTACGTTACTCTGACGACCCTTTCAGCGCAAGTACTGTTATTCACATAGCAGTTGCGCGTAAACTTGCGCCAGAGTAACGATAATGCGCTGGCGTAACCCGACGCAAGTGGAAGTGGGTGTGATCATATGTAAATGATGGGCGGAGCCCAGCGCAGAGGCTTACGTTCAGCGCATCATCCACGGAGCATGCGCAGTGAGTGCGGCTCCACTCGCCCCCTTGTGCGCATGCTCACAACTTCCGTCGGCACCACTTCCCGGTAAACGTCAGCGCAATGCCTTCCGTTGGGCGCTTAAAAGCGCAGGCGGAAACGCCATTCCGGCGCAAAAGTAGTTCCTTTCCCCCCACCCCAGGGAAGATACTTTTGCTCAGTGATGGCTGCTCCCGCTACCCCCAAAGAGAGGAGGAACCTCAATTTTAATTCCCAGGAGGTCTCGGTCATCATATCAGCGATGGAGTCTGTTAATGAGTTACTCCAAGGGAAAAAAAGCCGGAAGACCAGCCGGGAGAGGAAGCAGGGCATCCTGGAGACCATTGCTGCCAGGGTGAATGTCTTGGGGTACTCCACCCGGACTGCTTCTGACATTCAGAAAAAAATAAATGACTTGCGGCGCAAGGTCAGGGGCAAGGTGGCCACCATCAGGAGGCATGAGAGGGGCACAGGTGGTGGTCCCCCATGTCCTGTCAGCCTGACCGCAGAGGAGGAGGTGGTCGCACGCTGCCTGGACAGGGAGCAGTTGGAGGGGGTCCCTGGATATGACTCCATGGAGGAAGGCTCCAGGACAGGTAAGTGTTTTTTATCCCCTATTTGGTGTGTTGCATGTGGGGGGGGGGGGAGGGTACATGTGCCAAGTGTGTGGGACCACCAACATGTGTCTTCTTTGTGTCATCCACAGATGACGGAGCTGGGCCATCATCTCTTGGCGGCCAGTCCACCCCAACCTCCCAACGGGATCGTGATGATGAGCCCCTGGGTGCTGAAGAGACCGAGGTGGAGGAGAGTGCCCACACCACCTCTGCAGAGGTGGTTGTGGAGGAGCCTGTCCCTGAACAGGACTTCATCTTATTGTTGGAGGAGTCCTCCTCTTCAGCAGGGCCCTCTGTCATCCCCTCCCCCATCCTCGGTAGCCCCTCAAGGGCGACTCCATCCCCACGGGGACAACCTTCTCCTGCCCCCAGGAAGGCCACCCGGAAGACCAGGGGGGTGTGTGATCTGGTCGAGGACCAGGTGCTGTTGGACCACGCCAAGCAGACCAAGCAGATGGGGGAGATTGCTGGCCACCTGGACCGGGTCGCTGACAGCCTGGGCTCCATGTCGCAGCTGCCCAGTGGTGTTCAGAACCTTGTTACCAGCCTGGGGGAGGTGCAGGCTGATGTCCGGCACCTGACAGCAGCTGTACATGCCAACACTGCTGCCATCCGGGAAGAGGGGAGGCAGCGGCAGCGTGACCAGCGGCATCAAGTCACCCGCCAGTTGAGGATGCAGGCCCAGACTAACCTCTATCTGAGCCGGATTGCAGTGGCCTTGGAGGGCATGCAGCCAACAGCTGCCCGGAGTGGCCCACCCGGGGATCAGCCTCCTCAAGATACCCCCACCACCACCCACTCCCTCCAGGCAGCTGAGGAGCCCGAGAGTGCCCCCAAGGAGGAGCCCCCGTCATCCCAGATGAGGGTTTTTTTTTTATTTGGTTTATATTTTTATTTTTTATATTACTCAGGTTATGAGTTTTTTGTTATTTTTATACTCAGGTTATGAGTTTATATTTTATTTTCTTGCTCAGGTTATGAGATTTTTTATTTCTTTTGAACTGCACACGGTCAGGAGTGCAGGGGACAGTGTGAATGGTGTGTGAATGTGAGAGGGTGGCACTCCTGACAGTAAGGGGTGTCACCCTCGGCCGTGGTGGTGAAGTTAACCCCACGGCTGTATGAATGACGTGTGAAAGGTGTATGAATGGACAGTGACATCATTGGGGCCTTGACGCTGGCGTTGCTGCTCCCAAGTCCTACATGCTGGACTTGGGCTAATCCAATGCGATGTGCATGTGGTGTGTGTGATCTAGGGACATCAGTGGTGTACACGCGTGCATTGTCCGTGTGATCAATGTTTTGGTTTAGTGTCCAAAGATGCCTACGGCGAGGACCCTCCTGACTGCTCTTCCATCAGCAGACTGGTTCTCCTCTGGCAGGTGGGGACTGTGTGGGTCGGGGGTCAGGTCATCACGTATGTCAATCTGCAGGCCTTTTCTCATAGCAAAGTTGTGCAGAATGCAACATTCACCAATGATCTGACACACAAAGGTAGGGGAATACAATAGGGTCCCCCTGGACTTATCCAGGCAGCGGAAAAACGGGACTTCAGGAGCCCGAATGTTTGCTCCACCACTGCACGAGTTTTGATGTGTGCTTCATTGTATTTTCTCTCTCCTCTGGTTTGGGGGTTGCGGAAAGGAGTCATTAGATGGGGTCCCAGTGCATATGCAGAGTCACCTGTAAGGGAAAAGACAGGAGGATGTTAGTCATGCATGTGCCACTTCTGATGTGCATCACGGGAGGGGATAGTCATGCCTGACTCCCATGTCACTCACCAACCAGCCAGCTGTCCCCATACATGTTCTGCTCGAATTCTGCTGGGATGGGGCTCTGATTGTATATGAAGCTGTCATGGCTGGACCCGGGGTGTTTGGCACGGACGTGCCATATGAGGCGTTGGGCATCGGCTATCACCTGTACGTTGATGGAATGCCAATGCTTCCGATTGCGGTATATGTGCTCTGTGGCACTGGGGGGCTGAAGGGCCACATGTGTGCAATCAATGGCCCCCACAGTGCGTGGGAATCTGGCAATGTTGTAGAAATCTGTCATTGCCTTCAGCCGCAGCTCCTCAGTGGTTGGTCTGATGAACTGGTTGGACATGCGTCTGAGAATTGCAGGGACAACCTGGTGCACACATCTGCTTATGGAGGACTGTGACATCCCAGCCACCACTCCACTTGTACGCTGGAATGATCCACTTGCAAGGAAATTAAGTGTTGCCAGGACCTTCACCAGTGGCTGCACTGCTTGTGAGCGGTGTGTCTTGCTGGTGATGTCATCCTGCAGGGTTGTGGTTAGTTCAAGTATTGCATCTGGGCTGAATCTGAAGAGGCGATACACCTCCTCATCAACCATGCCAAAGAGGTTCATACGCGTGCGGTATATCCTCTCACGTGCCCGCCTCCTCCGTAGCGAGGGACCCAGTACTAGTCTTAGGACCACGAGTGCCCCCGGCATGTTGGCACACAGAGGTGTTGTCCTTGCAAGTGTGGTTGTTCAGCTTGCTAGTTTCGTCGGTAACGCTGCTGTAGCTGCTCTCCTGCTGACCTGTGACCGTCTGGAGTAAAGATAAAGCAGCCTTTTGTAGAAATAACTTTGCGCCGGACAGACGAGATACGCGCGGCGCATGTAGCCAGCGTATGGTGCTAATCCGTTCGTGAATTGGGAAAAATCCCTCATTTGCATATTTGCAGGGGAAATCAATAGGCGCGACTGATGCGCCAAGCGAAATTAAGCGCTGACGATACTCTGGCGTCGGAACGTTCCGCCGGTCGCAAATGGCCCGTTATTGGGCGCATCTAGTTTAGTGGGTACGGGCACATAGAAACGACGGCGCATCTTCACAGTTACGCGGCGCATATCGAATTACTCCAGCGCAACTCTACCTGAATCTGGCCCCTTGTGTTCCTCCACCTTCCATTTGAGGACACCCCACAGATGCTCAATAGGGTTTAGGTCTGGAGACATGCTTGGCCAGTCCATCACCTTTACACTCAGCTTCTTTAGCAAGGCAGTGGTCATCTTGGAGGTGTGTTTGGGGTCGTTATCATGTTGGAATACTGCCCTGTGGCCCAGTCTCTGAAGGGATGGGATCATGTTCTGCTTTAGTATGTCACAGTACATGTTGGCATTCATGGTTCCCTCAATGATCTGTAGCTCCCCAGTGCCACTGTCTTGTCGAGCTGGTTCCTCAATCAGATAGGTTCCTGCCTCGAATGCGCAGGCGCGGCGCTTGCGCAGTAGGAGGCCACGGAAATCTCCGAGCCTCAACAGCTGATTGTAAGCTGAAGACAAGCTCGCTCCCGATGCCTGATACCTGATTATACATGCTTGGAAATACATGGTAGTACATGCTGCAGCTCAGCCACCGCTCAGTTTCAGGGTCTTGGCAATCTTCTTATAGCCTAGACCATCTTTATGTAGAGCAACAACTCTTTCATTTCAGATCCTCAGAGAGTTCTTTGCCATGAGGTGCCATGTTGAACTTCCAGTGACCAGTATGAGAGAATGAGAGCAATAACACCAAATTTAACACACCACCTCCCCATTCACACCTGAGACCTTGAAACACTAACGAGTCACATGACACTGGGGAGGAAAAATAGCTAATTGGGCCCAATTTGGACATTTTCACTTAGGGGTGTACTCACTTTTGTTGCCAGAAGTTTAGACATTAATGGCTGTGTGTTGAGTTATTTTTAAGGGACAGCAAATTTACACTGTTATACAAGCTGTACACTCACTACTTTACATTGTAGCAAAGTGTAATTTCTTCAGTGTTGTTACATGAAAAGATAGAAGAAAATATTTACAAAAATTTGAGGGGTGTACTCACTTTTGTGAGATTCTGTATATAGGAGCTGTTTGCCTACCCATCCAGTCTTTAGAATTAGACAGCTCTGCCACACAGCATAAGCCCTGTCTGGATAGGTAGGAGCCCTCATTTTTCTGTGATGCAATTAGGCTTCTTATATCCATAGCTCCCAACTGTCCCTGATTTGGAGGGACTGTCCCTTATTTGCAACACAGTCCCTCTGTCCCTCTTTTCTCCTTATTTGTCCCTCATTTTGGTCTGATCTATATAACTGGTAAAAATCCACACATGGGACATCTACATAATACAGTATATGATAATTGGGGCACTGATCATCAGTATCCTGAAGCCCTTAGTGTTTATTTTTTGTAAAATTATTTTTAAATGTATTGTTTTTTTTAGCGTTAAAAAACTATTTTATTAAAAAAAACAATTAAATGGGGGAGGGGGGTGGTTGGCACAGTGACAGAGGGGCACCCTGGGGGGGATCACAAATAGGCACGATGCCCTATGTCTGTGTCTCTCCAGAGAAACCGACTTTCATCTGCTGCAGAGAGCCACACAGGGCATCTTTCTGTAATTGCCCCTCTGCCCAACCACACCAATTCCTTATGCTATTCGGGCCACCCCCTGTGTACCCAGGCCCCCTACAGGAGGACTGGTGCTATCAGGGGCCCTGACCTTACTAGTGTGAACCTAGCCTTACAGAGGTTTTAATCCCTCTCCACTCTATCCAAAACTAAAAAAAAATGTTTTGGCTTCAGATCCATTTTAATAAATTCCCAGCATGTCTCATAAACTGTAGCTTTTGTTTGGCTAAAAGTTCCACAGTAAGTCGTGTGTTGGGGTTTGCGGTCTACAACCGCCCGGAGCTCACATGAAATGTGATGCTTGTACTGGGGGGAAAGGTGTTTGCTTGGGCAGGGGGCTCACGTGTTTCTCAAGTGGATAATGGGTGTCAAACAACAGAAGAAGGCCGACAATGGCCAAGTTAAGTAAACTGCAAACCAAGAAAGAATGCACTCCTTTGTGTTACAGGGCATTAACACAACGGATGAAGTTCAAAATTTGCCTTCAGCTCTGCTTGTGACAAGAACATTCCTTTCCACTCACACAAGTGGAGGTTCGACAGTAGCTCCATCTGATGGCTAGCCTTGGGGAAAGGTCTACCCTCCCGTGGTCCATTTACCTGTGCTTTGTCATGACTGTGTGTCGTTCCTCATCCTAACCCCTTTGACATCTTTTCTAAGTTTGTAGTCAATCAACCAACTTCAAAGGAAATTAAATACTTTGTTAAATGCCACAAAAAGGAGAAGTTTACCGGGAGCTAAAAACAGGATTCCTAGAAGGGGGTCTTAGATCATGATAGGTTAATTAAAGGCTAGGTCCACCAAAACCGATATTTCAATTTTAGGGGAATGCAGGCTGGTTAAATAATTTCTCGGGAAGACTGGATTGTGTTCCCAACTTCCCAACTTGATTGAGTTCCTTATTCTGCTCTAAACTGGATTGGGTTCCCAACCCCACCCTGGACTGGTTTGGGTTCCCAAACCAGCCCTGGACTGGATTGAGTTCCAAACTCTGCCCTCAATGGGATTCAGTTAACAAAAATGCCCTAGTTTCCAACTCTGCCCTTTAAAAGTTAAGGGCAGAGCTGGATTGAGTTCCGAGCTCTGCCCTCAACTGGATTGGGTTCCCAACCCCACCCTGGACTGGATTTAGTTCCCAACACTGCCCTCAACTGGATTGGGTTTCCAACCCCACCCTGGACTGGATTTAGTTCCCGACACTGCCCTCAACTGGATTGGGTTCCCAACCCCACCCTGGACTGGATTTAGTTCCCAACACTGCCCTCAACTGGATTGGGTTCCCAACCCCACCCTGGACTGGATTTAGTTCCCAACACTGCCCTCAACTGGTTTGGGTTCCTAACCCTACCCTCGACTGGTTTTGGTTCCCAACCCCCACTCTGGACTGGATTAAGTTCTAAACTCTGCTCTCGACTGGATTCAGTTCACAACCCTCACAGCCCTCAAACGGATTGCAATCTCAACTCTATCCTGGATTGCGTTCCCAACTCTGCCCTCAACTGGATTGCATTCCCAACTCTGCCCTCAAATGGATTGCGTTCCCAAATCTGCCCTCAAATGGATTGTGTTCCCAACTCTGCCCTCAACTGGATTGAATTCCCAACCCTACCCTGGACTGTATTGAGTTCCCAACTCTGCTCTTGACTGAATTGAGTTCTCAAGTCCACCCTCCACTGGATCAAGTTCCCAACTCTACCATCGACTGGATCGAGTTCCCAAGTCCACACCTGACTGGTTTAAGTTCCCACCTCCGCCCTCAACTGGATTGGGTTCCCAACCCCATCCTGGACAGGATTGAGCTCCCACCTCTGCCCTCGATTAGGTTGAGTTCCTAACTCCGTCCTTGACTGGATTGAGTTTTCAATTCCACCCTTGACTGGATTGATATTTCCAACCCTTCCCTGGACTGGATTAAGTTCCCAACTCACCCTCTTGCTAACATTGTTATTGGGTATGAACAAAATTGTGAACTTTTCCAAAAATCTAGAAATTTTGCCAAAATTTTTACATTGTAATACAATGCAGTGGAGACAAACGGAAACTCAACTTTACTGCCCCTCAACTACTCCACTTTTAGCTGGAAAGGCAGTTGTTGGAGATGTACAAGTGCCTTGAATGCAAGGCTGTGCTTCATGGCAGCAGCAGGAATTATACCCACTGTCAAGGGAATGGGGTCATCCTGCGAATGCACCGCAACCACACACAATGCATGCAGTTGCGATGTGGTAGTCCGGCATTTAGAGGATTCAAGCGTGCGGGGAGAAGGCGATACAATCCTCACAGCCTGTCAGATTCTCTCTGAAGAGCAGTCTGAAAATGCAAGTGTAAATGAAGCCTGAGGGCTGTAAATTAAGAATTATGGAAGGTCTTCTCAACAATTTTGGACCTGTCCTTGTTCCAAAAATATTCTAGTAATCTATACAAGGACCCTAACCCTTTGTTCATCAATAAAGTCATGTGATAGCCATAATTACACTGACATTATTATCAAAGGCTTTGTTAATAAGCAAAGCAATATGACCATTGTGTTAGGCCCCTTTCACGCAGTGGCGTATATAGGGTATGGCAGCCATGGGCGCAAAAGGGGCCTAAAAAATAGGTCGACAGATTTCCCTCTCTGGCGACAAAAAAGTCACCCCCCACACACAAAAAAAACCACAGTCCTGCGGCCACCTCTCAGCTCTCGCGGTCCCTCTGTCTGTCCCCAGCATCCCTCTCTGTCCTTGTCACACTGCGTCCCTCTCTGTCCTCAGCGTCCCTCTCTGTCCTCAGCGTCCCTCTCTGTCCTTGTCACACTGCGTCCCTTTCTGTCCTTGTCACACTGCATCCCTCTCTGTCCTCGGCGTCCCTCTCTGTCCTCGGTGTCCCTCTCTGTTCTTATCACACTTCATCCCTCTCTGTCCTTGTTACTGCGTCCCTCTCTGTCCTCAGCATCCCTCTCTGTCCTCGGCATTCCCTCTCTGTCCTCGGTGTCCCTCTCTGTCCTTGTCACACTTCGTCCCTCTCTGTCCTTGTTACTGCGTCCCTCTCTGTCCTCAGCGTCCCTCTCTGTCCTCGGCATCCCTCTCTGTCCTCGGTGTCCCTCTCTGTCCTTGTCACACTGCGTCCCTCTCTGTCCTTGTTACACTGCGTCCCTCTCTGTCCTCGGCATCCCTCTCTGTCCTCGGTGTCCCTCTCTGTCCTTATCACACTTCATCCCTCTCTGTCCTTGTTACTGCGTCCCTCTCTGTCCTCGGCGTCCCTCTCTGTCCTCGGTGTCCCTCTCTGTCCTTGTCACACTTTGTCCCTCTCTGTCCTTGTTACACTGCGTCCCTCTCTGTCCTTGTTATTGCGTTTCTCTCTGTCCTCCTCATCCCTCTCTGTCCTCGGCATCCCTCTCTGTCCTCGGTATCCCTCTCTGTCCTTGTCACACTGCGTCCCTCTCTGTCCTTGTTACACTGCGTCCCTCTCTGTCCTCGGCATCCCTCTCTGTCCTCGGTGTCCCTCTCTGTCCTTGTCACACTGCGTCCCTCTCTGTCCTCGGTGTCCCTCTCCGTCCTCGGCATCCCTCTCTGTCCTCGGTGTCCCTCTCTGTCCTCGTCACACTGGGTCCCTCTCTGTCTGTCCCCAGTGTCCCTCCTTCTCCCTTGATTGTGTGTTAGTGTGTCATTGATTTTGTATGAGTTACTGTGTGCACCAATGAATGTGAGGTGTGCCAGTGTGTTGGCATCATCAGTGATATATGTGTCAGTGTGTGCCCGCGGGCCATTGTTAGCTGTTTTTTGTTAAGGTAACGGTTATTTGAAAGATGGGTTTTGAATGTTTTGACAAGGGCGCAGTTTCAGTGCTTGCCATAGGCGCCATTTTAACTAGATACGCCTCCGCTTTCACGCGATCAGATCAATCGGGTCCTTATCAGGTCTGTATCTGCACAGTGAGCGGAGACGAACCTGTCATCTGCCTGCTCAGTGGGCATCTTTAGGGCCCATCTGGGCTCCATGCTGCCCCCACAAGTGACCTTTCCCATCTGCCTGGGTGCCCTCCTCAGTTTGTGTGATAGGCGGCGTACACACGACCGAGGTTCTCGCTAGAAACCAGCGAGAACCTCGGCCGTGTGTACGCTCCTGGCTCGCCCCGCCCGTCGGGAATCCCGTCGAGCGAATAGAGAGCAGGCTCTCTATTTGCTTGACGGCCCGCCTGGATGAATGGCTGGTTGCCATTCCTGACGGGCGGGTCGCCGATTTCGACGGCCGGCCGAGAGCCTCGACGGGCGGAACGATGTGTATGCCGCATTAGACTTTTATTTTAATATAATATGTCTTTTTCTAAAGTCTTTTGGCTGGTAATTTTCTGCATTTGGTCCTTTTTTTCTTCTATTCTATTCACGGTTTCCACCAATAGGCAGTCCTCAGAGATGGTGAATTGATGATGTTAGGGTGACTCTCTGTGTGCATGCACAATAAATGTAGGGGTCCCTGGAAGCACCCATGGCGTTCTGCATTCCCAGTAATGTCCTCAGATTTCTAGGTTGGCTGGGTGTTATTCAACTGAAAGACTGTAGACGTCTTGTGGTGGAATAGAAGGACAGCTTTGGATTGAAGGTAAGTATTGTAGCCCAACCTGCTTTTAGTTCTTTTGTCTGTGGGGGGACAAAAATATTTTTAAAAACAACAGTTCACAGTAGGCAGGGGCTCCCTCCCCTTCTTGGCTCTGAACCCTTGTTTGGAAATTGTAATTTTCTGCCCAAAATCATTTGTAATACAATGGGGGTTATTTACAAAGGGCAAATCCACTTTGCGCTACAAGTGCAAACTACAAGTGCAAAGTGCACTTGAAATTGCACTAAAAGTGCACTTGGAAGTGCAGTCATTGCAAATCTGAGGGGTAAATCTAAATCTGCAAGCTAAAATGCTGTTTTTTATTTTCCTTGCATGTCCCCCTCAGATCTACAGCGACTGCACTTTCAGTGAAATTTCAAGTGCACTTTGCACTTGTAGTGCAAAGTGGATTTGCCTTTCGTAAATAACCCCCACTGGGCCAGATTCTGAAAGGAGATACGACGGCGTATCTCCAGATACACCGTCGTATCTCTGTATCTGGCCCTGGGTATCTATGCGACTGATTTATAGAATCAGTTACGCATAGATTTTGCTTAGATCCGACTTGCGTAAGTCACTTACACCGTCGGATCTAAGTTGTAATGTTACGCTGGCCGCTAGGTGGCGTTCCCGTCGATTTCTGCGTCGGATATGCAAATGAGCATGATACGCCGATTCCTGAACGTTTTTGCGCGCCGTCGTCGTAGTTTACGCAGTTTGCGTAAGCGTAAGGTTACCCCTGCTATATGAGGGGTAACCTTGCGTAGGTCCAGCGTACGCCATGTTAAGTATGGACATCGGGACAGCGTCGGGTTTTTCCGTTGTTTACGTCGTTTACGTAACTTGTCGCGAATAGGGCTGTACGTTAATTAAGCAGTGTGCTAATAGGGCTGTACGTTAATTACGCATGCACAGTGGGCTTCTTTTTTATGGCCGGCGCATGCGCAGTTCGCTCGGCGCGGGGGCGCGCTTAATTTAAATACAGCACACCCCCCTCCTTCCCTATTTGAATTACGTGGCCTTACGCCATCCCCTTTACGCTACGCCGCCGCAAATTACGGAGCAAGTGCTTTGATAATACAGCACTTGCCCGTAAATAGTGCGGAGGCGTAGCGTAAAGGGGATACGCTACGCTACACACAAAAAACGGATATCTACGGGAATCTGGCCCATTGTGTTCATTTACAGAGTAACACGGGTTAAACTCTATTCTAGCTGGATGAACAAGGAAGCAATGCCGCTGATTGCTTGACTATTTACAGAGCTGTTTTTAGCTAGTTTAAGTGACAGAAACATCGGAGGCATGAAAAGGTTGTTTAGAAACTTATTCCAATTACAAGAAATATTTCAGTGTTTTGTGACCAAGCAACCTAAATTCCTTAAGCAGATGCCTCTCAGATCAATGTGAGGAAGTAATGAATGAGGAGGCCTGTGAAACGCGTGGGCGGCAAAAGCTACTCAATATCCAGTATTTCTTTTGTTAAGAGTCTTTACCTTGTAACATTGCAAGGTCACTGTCACCTAATCAGATATATCTTCTGTGATAATAGATCTTCTGCAGCTGGATCATAGAAATGGAAAAGTACACATATAGTATATATATATATATGCAGAATATGCAGTGTTTCATTTTTCATGCTGCTTTAAAGGGGTTGAAAAGGATTCTCCCCCCCCCCCCCTCTAAATAGCTTCCTTTACCCTAGTGCAGTCCTCCTTCACTTCCATTTTTCTTTTAAATGTCCTTATTTCTTCCTAGAAATCCTCACTTCCTGTTCTTCTGTCTGTAACTCCACACAGTAATGCAAGGCTTTCTCCCTGGTGTGGAGTGTCATGCTCACCCCCTCCCTTGGACTACAGGAGAGTCAGGACGCCCACTAACACACAGCTCCTTTCTCTATCTGCAAAGTAGAGAGTGTCCTGACACTCCTGCTAGCCCCCTCCCCCCTCAAGAGGCTTTCTCCACACCAGGGAGAAAGCCTTGCATTATGGTGTTGAGTTACAGATGGAAGAACAGGAAGTGAGGATTTCTCAGAAGAAATAAGGACATTTAAAAGCAAAATGGAAGGATGGAGGTAAGTGAAGGAGGACTGCACTAAGGTAAAAGAAGCTATTTAGGGAAAAAAAATCCTTTACAACCCTTTTAAAGCAGGACATACAGAAAACAAATATATATAAAGTTATTTGTAGTAGTCATTGCTTA
This sequence comes from Rana kukunoris, assembly GCA_029574335.1. NCBI lineage: Eukaryota > Metazoa > Chordata > Amphibia > Anura > Ranidae > Rana > Rana kukunoris. The sequence continues at coordinate 449,277,590 of CM056053.1, read as the reverse complement.
ACCACTTGCCACTTGATTTTGGCTATAGAGAACATGGAAGTAGAGGTGTGCCAGACTAAGGGATTCCAGGATTCTTGTTTTTAAGGAAAATTAAGATGCCAATCGTGGGAGAAGACCCGGCGAAGACGTCAGCAGAGACAACGCAGCTCGAAGATGAATCATTACCAGATTGGAGGTAAGTGAAGTGGACTTTATGCCTCATTTCTACTGAGCGGAACGGTTCGGGTCGGTACAGTTTGGAACGGTTAGAATGGTCCGGTCTATTCTGGTTTCTGGTGAGCATTTCCACTGCAAGTCGGACCGTCATGGACCATACAGTGTTTCGAAAAAATGCCTAGCGTGTCCACCAATCAGTGGAATGTATTGTAGGTCCGCCCTAACAGAACCGTTCCATTTCCTATGGCCCCACATCTGAAGCAGGACCCAGAATGGTCCGGTACGGTTCGGGTTTATGGCACACTTTCAAAATAGCAAACTGTACCGTACCGAACCGATCCGCTCAGTGGAAACGAGTCATTAGTTACAACTACATACCAGAAGCTCAGTCTTGGTCAAGACACTTGGGGACCTCCAGTGTATATCTGTACCACATACAACAAAGGGGGCCATTTAGATCTAATAATAGCGAGCAAGATGGAAGGTGCACATGGCCAGAGCAATACACTGAACAATACAAAAATTCTGCAGAACAATCTTAAAGAGGTGGTTCGCCCTAAATATAAGCTCTCCCATGTGATCCAGCATACTGGCGTCAGCGCCAGTATGCTGTTTTTTTTTTTTTAAATCCCCCACTTACTGTATTATGTTAAATTTTTATTTCTTACCCCCGTGGTGGACGGTGCCAGTATAGCGCGTCACATCTTACGAAAATACCCGATAAGGACTCGGGAAATCTCGGCGAAAATGCGGCGCCTGCGCACAGACCTAGGAGCTGACTGCGCAGGCGCCGTATTTCTCTGAGTCCTACGGCTATGGCGCGTCACGTCACGTCACTTTAGGCCGATACGTATTCTTTGACATATTTTTGGTAAAAAAAAATTGTAATAAGCGTATATTGATTGGTTTGCGCAAAAGTTATAGCGTTTACAAAATAGGGAATAGTTTTATGGCATTTTTATTATAATTTTTTTTTACTAGTAATGGCGGCAATCTGCAATTGTTATCATGACTGCAACATTATGGTGGACACTTCAGACACTTTTTATGCTATTTTGGAACCATTCACATTTATACAGCGATTAGTGCTATAAAAATGCACTGATTACTGTATAAATGTGACTGGCAGGGAAGGGGTTACCCACTAAGGGGCTAGGAAGGGGTTAAGTGTGTCCTAGGGAGTGATTCTAACTGTTTGGGGGTGGGGCTTACTGTCACACGACACTGATCGCTGTTCCCGATGAGAGGGAGCAGACGATCAGTGTCCTGTCTCTAGGCAGAATGGGGAGATGCCTTGTTTCCCCGTCTGCGGGCACGACGCAAAATTAAAAGTAATGCAAATATTTGTCACAACGTATATGTACAGGAGACGGTCTGGAACCAGTTAATTGGCTCCTGTCTAAATTGGTCCTAGTATGCTAATGTTCGTGAGATAGGAACCTTAGAAAGTAAGCTCTTTGAGGGCAGGGCCTGTTGTGAATGTACAATATGTAAAGAACTGTTATATGTAAAGCGTTATTATTATCGTAAAGAATTGTAAAGCATTGTTATGTAAAGCATTGTTGGCCCTAAATAAATATCTGTAATAAATAAATTATATATATATATATATATATATATATATATATATATATATATATATTAGGGCTGTTACTGATCAAAATTTTTGTGTTTGATTAATCGTTGTTTTTTTTTAATCAATTAATCAACTATTTTAGATTAATTACAACGCACATACAGATTCCCAGTGCAGCTACCAACAACTGGAAAAATGGATACAAAAAAAAACGCACAAAGGCAGCGCTCAATGGGAATAGCATTAAAACTTTTATAGTCTTCAAGTAGGTAACCAAATAAATATTGCACTGGAGATAAAATCGATGTAGCTACATAAACTGTAAAAATGGTGCGAGTAATACCAAACGGTACCAAAAGCAGTCATAAAAACCATGTAGCTAAGTATGATACTGGTATAAAAATGTGTACAACGATACCACTGCTGAATCCAGATGAGGAGAGGTTTACATCAGTCCGTCGGCATGTAGATGTCCAATGAAGGGAACTATCACATATCCCAGTGGGTGGCTGTAGAATCCCAGGTTGATAAAGGGAAGTGATAGAGGGAAGCGTAACAGCCCTTGCGTGTGGCAGATAGTAAGGTCCCGCCGGCATGCAGATATGAAGGCACAGCAAAGGAGCCCTTCAGATGGACACGGCAAGCCCCGCCGGTGTCCGTGTCGTTACCAGATCTCTTACGGAACTTCCTGAAGGCACAGAAGCCGGCGGAGAGGTGAGTACCAATCAAAAGAATTTTAATCGATCAAGAAGATTTTGATCGATCAAAAAAATTAAAGATTAATCGATTAATTAAAAGTTAATTTGCACAGCCCTAATATATATATAACAAAAGTGTTGTGCTGTCTATAAAAAAAACTGACATATAATCAATTAAAGTGAATACACCAATAAATTGTGACACCAAAGTCCATGAATTAATAATGCGCAAAAGTCCATTAAATTCAGTGCATCACCCAGTGTCTGAATAGGTCAGGCAAAAATATCTTTGACTAAGCATTGAAGCTCAATGCAAAACGCGTCAGCTGTTTTTTGTTCCCACTGTATGCTTTCTTTGTAGTGCATCAATTTATTTTATACAAAAGAGTTGGAATCGCGCTAATAGTGAATATATGACCAATAAAAGGCACGGTGCATACTGTAAATGTTTTACACAAATTGAATATATATCCTGTGATCACACAGAAGTAATCAATTGTGATAGATAACATACAGGTGTGGATACAAAAATGAATCCACCAGATACCACACAAAAAAATTTTCTTAGACTGGTGTTAAGTGATCTGTGTGAAAGAAAAAAACACCACACTTAAGTGTAGTAATTGTAAGGTTAATGAAGCCACACAAGTGTTAAATAAATGAAAAATAAATCAAAATAAGATTCCACCTAATGAGCATAGAAAGATCAAATCCAAAGTCTAAAAAATGCCAAAAAAAGTCAATGTGGTGAGAACCCTCAGATAAAATAAAAAATGAAAAAATAAAAATAAATATAGCGTCTCCACCTTGCTGACATGTATGTACATGAAAAACCACAGGAGAGAAGGAAGTCTCAAGCCGGTATGGATGCGTTAATCTTCTGAATGTCGATCACAACCTGCATAGATCTAGACCGCAGAGCCTCAGCGCCATAAAACAAAGAAGAAAGACAAAAAAACTCCCATAGTGTAAAACCTTATGGATAATTTAATGTAACTACACCCGTGTGAGACAGTCTTACGACCGGGGAAGGGATTAGTGCAAACCCACCACCTCTGCACACACTGACCCTTACCAGATCTGGACCCCACGGGGTAGGTATAGGCACTCAGAGGAGGGGATCGTGGTTCAGCAAACATGGAATATCACCCGATGACAGTAGTGATGATGGCATGAAACAACAAAAAACCGCTCATGGTGTAAAATCCAATGGTATTTAATGTATAAGAAAGTAAAAGTTGCACTTACAAGAGACGAAATCAATAAGGCATGTAAAACAAAGTGCCGGCCGGCTGGATGGAAAGCGTGCGTCCTTCCGTCTGGATGCGGTGACGTGAGAACGTCTCCTCCCAACGTTTCGTCTACAAAGACTTGATCACGGGATACATTAAATACCATTGGATTTTACACCATGAGCGGTTTTTTGTTGTTTCATGCCATCATCACTACTGTCATCGGGTGATATTCCATGTTTGCTGAACCACGATCCCCTCCTCTGAGTGCCTATACCTACCCCGTGGGGTCCAGATCTGGTAAGGGTCAGTGTGTGCAGAGGTGGTGGGTTTGCACTAATCCCTTCCCCGGTCGTAAGACTGTCTCACACGGGTGTAGTTACATTAAATTATCCATAAGGTTTTACACTATGGGAGTTTTTTTGTCTTTCTTCTTTGTTTTATGGCGCTGAGGCTCTGCGGTCTAGATCTATGCAGGTTGTGATCGACATTCAGAAGATTAACGCATCCATACCGGCTTGAGACTTCCTTCTCTCCTGTGGTTTTTCATGTACATACATGTCAGCAAGGTGGAGACGCTATATTTATTTTTATTTTTTCATTTTTTATTTTATCTGAGGGTTCTCACCACATTGACTTTTTTTGGCATTTTTTAGACTTTGGATTTGATCTTTCTATGCTCATTAGGTGGAATCTTATTTTGATTTATTTTTCATTTATTTAACACTTGTGTGGCTTCATTAACCTTACAATTACTACACTTAAGTGTGGTGTTTTTTTCTTTCACACAGATCACTTAACACCAGTCTAAGAAAATTTTTTTGTGTGGTATCTGGTGGATTCATTTTTGTATCCACACCTGTATGTTATCTATCACAATTGATTACTTCTGTGTGATCACAGGATATATATTCAATTTGTGTAAAACATTTACAGTATGCACCGTGCCTTTTATTGGTCATATATTCACTATTAGCGCGATTCCAACTCTTTTGTATATTATTATTTATGTTGTATAACATTTTTGTATCGCAGCTTTTTTTCTTATTGTTCACTGGGTAAGCGCAATATTTTCTTCTTGTTATTTATCAATTTATTTTACCACAATAAAGGGCTATTTTTGAATTTTACCTATTTTTGTGTGCGGCTGTCCAAACCTCTTCTTCTGATTGCCTAGTGCATTGCCGGCACCTGCCTGGGTTCCAAACAGACATTGATTGCCTGGAGCTCACCTGGAGCGGTTGTCTTTCCCATTTAAAAATATCTTCTTACCAGGTCCAAAGACCTATCAAGGTCTATAATCACATCACATCCGTGAGCTTTGTAACCCCTCACATTAGGTGCAGATCATTCATATGGAACCGCTGGTGAAAGCGAGTCAATGGTAAAACCTCAGGGTATCCACAGAAGCCGACCCGACTATTGGTTATACAAGAAAAGGAAAACTCATTGTGCAGTGTTCAAATTAAAAACCGGCAATTTATAAAAAATTCTACTTACAACAGATAAGTGATCACGGGCATTAGGAATATAAATCGTCCTACCACTCTAACGAGCGTGATGACATCAACGCTATTCCTGCCTTGCCGACGTACGTTTCATTCATCTGTGTATGTATTGTTGGACTTGTACAACACAGGTTGTAAAGTATTCACTTTTATGCAAGAATGTATTTTCCATTTGAAGATGTTTGGTTTTGGAAGAAGTCAGTTGTTTGGCGAAACGGCGTAGGGAGGAGCGGCGTGCTGACGTCACCATTGTTTTCCTGTGCTGCTATCCGGAATGGCGGGCAAATGTGAAAGCCGGCCGGCTTCAGCATTTACACGCTACTGTTATTTGAACATCATGTGAGTGCAACTTTGTTTTTACTTTAATAAACTTTTAAGATGTTATTACACTATGTCAGTACCTTGCTTCCTTTGGGTAATTTTCAATGAGGATTGTCCTGGTGAACATTAAGGTGGAACGTTTAGGAGATCACTGAATAGGAGCTTCCCAGGAATCATCAGATTGAGGGCTGCTAGCCATATATGCCTACGATCTTATTTGAGCTGGTAAGCAGACACGAGATAAGAGGTGGAGGTTTCATCTATCCCACTTTCCGGCAGTGTTCCTGGTTTTCGTATTTTTATGTCACAAGTTTTCCTTTTGGGACATCACTTGATTTGGACTTTTTGTACAAATATATGCATTAATTCCTATTTGTCACAGTTATCACGATCATAGGTCTTAGTGACCTGTGCACGCTTTGGTGTGTTTTTTTTGTTTACATGTGATTTATGCAGCGCAGCTTATTATTTTCCATGGTTTTGGTAAATGCCAGCAAAAGAAGACATTGCATAGTTTGCATATTTCTAATAGTATCAACGATTTTCGATTCTCAGAGAGAACCCTTTTCGTAGAGTTATAGGATATCTCTAGTTCGAGTAATAGATATTTGTTGTGTATAGAAGAAAATTCAGAGTTTCTCAACCACAGTTCCAGGCCACTTTGGGGCGCTGTCTAGGTTCCCCCAGGGTGCCACGAGCATGGGACCCAGTTTTCTTTGGATGAGCATCGTTGAGTTGCCATGGAGCAGGTGGGCTGGCTGTTGCTATTGTGATGGCGGCCGGTTTGCCCATTTAATTGCAATGCATGGTCCTGAATCAGGGCCAACACCAGAATTTAAGAGAAGACAGGAGTCCGCCTCCTTGAATGAATGAATGAATGAATGAAAAACTTATATAGCGCGACACATGCGAACTAAATCGCCTCTGGGCGCTCGTTGTTTCTGTCTCTCCGGGCCTCAAAAGAGCAGAGTTTTTATCTGTCTTCTGAAGCTCAGGTGGTTTTTCTCCAACCGAATGCTGGTTGGTAAAGCGTTCCATAGTCTGGAACGCTTTACTTCAGACCTCCTCCACCTTCCTTCTGCTGCAGGCCAAAATCAAGGGCTCTGATTTGTGATGAGGTTCTGTGATGGAGGGGCTGTGTGATTAAGGGGCTCTGTGATGGAGGGGCTGTGTGATTGGAGGGCTCTGTGATCAATGACTGTGTGATTGAGGGGGTTCTGTGATGAAGGACTGTGTGATTGGGGGGGCTCTGTGATGGGGCTGTGTGATTGGGGGGCTCTGTGATGGGGCTGTGTGTTTGGGGGACTCTGTGATGAAGGACTATGTGTTTGAGGGGCTCTGTGATCAACGACTGTGTGATTGAGGGGGTTCTGTGATGAAGGACTGTGTGATTGGGGGGGGCTCTGTGATGGGGCTGTGTGATTAGGGGGCTCTGTGATCTAGGACTGTGTGATTGGGGGCTCTGTGATGGGGATGTTGGTTTGGGAGGCTCTTTGATGAAGAACTATGTGATTGAAGGGCACTGTGATGAAGGACTGTGTGATTGGGGGGCTCTGTGATGAAGGACTGTGTGATTGGAGGACTCTGTGAAGATGGACTGTGTGATTGGGGGGCTCTGTGATGAAAGACTGTGTGATTGGGGGGACTCTGTGATGGAGGGGCTCTGTGATTGGGGGGGCTCTGTGATTGGGGGGGCTCTGTGATGGGGGGGTCTGTGATGAAGGACTGTGTGATTGGGGGGCTCTGTGACAAAGGACTGTGTGGTTGAAGGGCTCTGTGATGGACTGTGTGGTTGAGGGGCTCTGTGATGAAGGACTGTGTGATTGGGGGCTCTGTGATGGCGGCTGTGTGATTGGTGGAGTTTGTCATGGGGTTGTTGGTTTGGGGGGCTCTATGATGAAGAACTATGTGATTGAAGGGCTCTGTGATGAAGGACTGTGTGATTGGAGGACTCTGTGATGATGGACTGTGTGATTGGGGTGGCTCTGTGATGAAGGACTGTGTGATTGGAGGACTCTGTGAAGATGGACTGTGTGATTGGGGGGCTCTGTGATGAAGGACTGTGTGATTGGAGGACTCTGTGATGATGGACTGTGTGATTGGGGGGCTCTGTGATGGAAGACTGTGTGATTGGGGGGCTCTCTGATGGAGGGGCTCTGTGATTGGGAAGGGCTATGTGATGGAGGGTCTCTGTGATTGGGGGGGCTCTGTGATGGAGGGGCTCTGTGATTGGGGGGGCTCTGTGATGGAGGGGCTCTGTGATGAAGGACTGTGTGATTGGGGGGCTCTGTGACGAAGGACTGTGTGGTTGAAGGGCTCTGTGATGGGCTGTGTGGTTTAGGGGCTCTGTGATGAAGGACTGTGTGGTTGAGGGGCTCTGTGATGAAGGCCTGTGTGATTGGAGGACTCTGTGATGATGGACTGTGTGATTTGGGGGCTCTGTGATGAAAGACTGTGTGATTGGGGGGCTCTCTGATGGAGGGGCTCTGTGATTGGGGGGGCTCTGTGATGGAGGGTCTCTGTGATTGGGGGGGCTCTGTGATTGGGGGGCTCTGTGACGAAGGACTGTGTGGTTGAAGGGCTCTGTGATGGACTGTGTGGTTGAGGGGCTCTATGATGAAGGACTGTGTGATTGGGGGGCTCTGTGATGAAGGACTGTGTGGTTGAGGGGCTCTGTGATGAAGGACTGTGTGTTTGGGGGGCTCTGTGATGAAGGACTGTGTGGTTGAGGGGCTCTGTGATGAAGGACTGTGTGATTAAGGGCTCTGTGATGAAGGACTGTGTAATTTGGGGGCTCTGTGATGGGGAATGTGTGATGGGGGGCTCTTTGATGAAGGACTGTGTGATTGGGGGGCTCTGTGACGACGGACTGTGTGGTTGAAGGGCTCTGTGATGGACTGTGTGGTTGAGGGGCTCTATGATGAAGGACTGTGTGATTGGGGGCTCTGTGATGAAGGACTGTGTGGTTGAGAGGCTCTGTGATGAAGGACTGTGTGATTGGGGGGCTCTGTGATGAAGGACTGTGTGGTTGAGGGGCTCTGTGATGAAGGACTGTGTGATTAAGGGCTCTGTGATGAAGGACTGTGTAATTTGGGGGCTCTGTGATGGGGAATGTGTGATTGGGGGCTCTGTGATGAAGGACTGTGTGATTGGGGGGCTCTGTGATGAAGGACTGTGTGAATAAGCGATTCTTTGACTTGAAGGCTCTGTGATGGGAAGACTTGGCTGTTAGTGAATGTAACAAATGAAAATGTATCTGAAGTTACGAGTTACCCAAAATAACGAATGCCGCATCTAAACATATGGAACAGAACAAATTAATAATAAATAATAACAATAAAAAGAGTTCATTATTATTTATTATTATTAATTTGTTAAGTTCCAATGCTTTAGATACGATAATGGTTATTTCTGAAAATTCTCAACTTTGGATAAATTAGGATTTGTGATGTTCACTAACATCTAAATTAGAAAGGAAATTCCAATACCTATAATTTAATAGTTAGTAGTTTAATTAGTTATTGTTTCAGATTTTAGAATTTTCACGTTTTTGATATCTGAATTCCAAATTTCGGAATTTTTTAAATTCATGAATTTATGAATTTCCGAATTTATGTATTTCCGAATTTATGAATTTCCGAATTTATGGATTTCCGAATTTATCGATTTCCGAATTTATGAATATTTAGACGTGTTTTAACATTCTGCCCAAAAAATTGTGAAACAGTACTGCTTGGACCTTGAAGAAGGGGTAACACCCCGAAAGCTTGTCCTGAAAAATTGTATGTTAGTGCAAATAAAAAAAGTATCACGCACAGTACTCAGTTTTTTCTGAATATTTAGAAAAATGTGTTAATCGGGTTTACGTTAATTTGGATATTTTTGAATTAACAAATTTGTTAAAAAAAAAAAAAAGA